>OU696582.1:2422500-2605000 GCA_916048095.2 Sacculina carcini | reverse complement strand
TGCTGTTCTATTTTTCAATTTCTCCCCCTATGTGCCATTCAAATAAATGTTTTACGATTAGTGTTATTCTACTGGTATTTATAAATCAAATATAAACTTAAATATTTCAAGCGCACAGAGTTCACAGCGTTCAATTGAACATGTGACATTCACGAGTGGACACTTTTACCTTGATAGTATTGACACATATTAACTGCAAATCAATTTAATCTATATATATATATATATATATATATATATATATATATATATATATATATATATATATATATATATATATATATGAACATATTTCAAGGTTGAATTCACTGATTACTGACATCCGTTGAGCAATCATACAATCCGAAAAGAAGAAAAACACACACAAAAATCAACGTATAGACTTATAAGAAAAACCAGACTAAACACAGTACGTCGTGATTTCAATTCCCAGACGGTGAACTTTAAAGTTGATAAACACTTATGTCAATCCATCGCAATGTATTGACAATATTATCAGTTATCTCGCTGTTATTTGCATCAATAAGGAGCCAATACTGAGTTCTCTGCCCACTGTTCTGTGCATTTATATCTGATCCATAACAACCACCCCTAAAAACCCCAGCTGGGGGGGAGGGCAATGTTGAGGGCGCCGTTGCCTGACGCATCATATCGAAATTTATCATAAGACATTTATCATATCATAGTAATGGTTGTTCTTATGTACGAGCCATTCGTACGTCAAGTACTATTTTGGTAGATAAAGCCTTGATATTTATACTTAGATTTTTTGCCTAAGCTTGTTAAACTTGTTAAATGTGTTTATGTCTGAAAAATATTTTATTTTGAGCTGTATTTATAACGGGGCTCCAGGTATTTCCTTTCGGCAGGCCCCAGAGTACATTGTAACAACTCCGATTTGGGTGCCGGGTGATATGGGTCATTTGTTCTACAGTAACGCTCCATCGGGCACAACCAAGCTGGGGTCAAACCTGCTGAGTCAACTGCGTCATGATGACATTCGTGTTTGCTCACCCGTGAACAGCATCGGTATCGTACGGTGCGTCCGTGTACGAGTAGAGCGATGTGATTTCAGTGCTCTCGGTGAACGACGGACCTGCAAACACAAACACACACACGCACACAAACACACAAACACACACACACATACACCAGAAGAGTGTACATTTATTAGGGTGACCACATTCCGAATGTCTAAAAACACATACACGATCTATACACCTTACATATATCCTATACCTCATTCACCTTATTTTTACCCTATACACGATCTATACACCTTACATACACCTTACTTATACCTTATCCACGAGCTAAAGATTGACGGATTCGAAGCTCATTAACCCACAAAGATAATCTGACTGCTTTTCTTCCCAGATTGGATTCCCAGATTGTGATCAATTGTGATAGCCGTATCCACGGCTGATTTGCGGTTGGGGTCTAAAGGTTTCACAATATTGGCATCACAATCTGAACGAGATGACTACCGATAAATGAGGCACACAAAGTATAATGATATTCTACGGAATTATCAACTACGGGAAAATACAGTGTCATAGTGTTAGAACTATGCCCATCCTGCAGTGGCCCCATATACCGGAAGCGACAAAACATGTAGAGCAGGGGTTCCCAAACTAGGGGATGCGTATCCTAGGGGGTCATGAGGAGGATTCAAGGGGGGCGTGATGTCGTCTGCTTAAAAATGTTTTTTAATTAAAATATCAAAATAATTAAAGGATAAATATCTGGCATTACATAGATGCAAAATATAATTATAGCAGTCACTCCACCCGTTTCTATTAAGCCAGTTCTATTTACACGTAAATAAATGTAAGAATCACTTCATATGAAAAGAAGCACTGGGATTGTGCGGGACTACTGGAAGCAAAAAGGGGACGTCAGGTAAGCTAGTTTGGGAACCACTGAAGTAGAGCGAAAGAACGTTGAGAAATATGAAATATGTAAATGCATTTATCGTAAATGCTCTTTTCATCCGACATGTCGGATTATTTTTCGACCCCCTGCGTATGGTGCCGGATTATAAGAGCCTGCCGGATTATTAGAGCCTGTCGGATTATTTTTGGTCACTCCACACGTTAGGATTGCGGAAAAACTGCAACACAACAAATAGTGCACTAATAACAGGGACGAGAGAAGACGCGTATCTCCACAGTGTATTGTTCTGTGTAGTAATCGCCCATTGCTAAATAAACTGTTGCTGAACTATACCTGAATCGAGGTTGCAGTTTCAATAAGCCTTTCCAGGAAGTGCCGTATTATTAGAGCCTGCCGGATTATTTTTCAACCCATACCTGAGGGTGCCGGATTATTAGAGCCTGCCGGATTATTAGAGCATGTCGTATAAATAGAACATTTACGGTATCATGCAAAAATAGCGAAATGAGAACATGCTTTCCACTCTCACACGGGCACACACAAATACACACACACACACACACACACATACATACAAAGACAATCATTGTTGCATTGATGCGGGGCTGTGCGTGCAGGGTGACGCTAAATGTGTAAGGATTCAAGAACATTAGATTGAGACAATTTGATTTAACGAATTTATTCCAGTCCCTCGCCTCCAGCAAAGGCAGCACATTACAGTAGAACGCTAAACCTAGCCTAGCCTAAAATCTATGAAAAATATAGAAATGTTTTTGTGCGTTTTTTAAGCGTTTTTTATCAATTAGCGTTTTTGATGTTCTTGAATCCTTACACAAACCGTGCGTGCAAGATTGCTGAGTGGCTTGCAAACACGGTAAAAAAAGTGAGTAAGTGAGTGAGTGGGTGAATGAGTGGGGTGCGTCTGATTACGTGTCATGCCTTCCCGACCGGTACACGATAGTCTAGGTACAGCTAGCGCTTGTTGTTGTTTGGTACAGCTGGTGGTGACGTCAGAGCTTGTGGACATCTTGTGATGCAGGTAGATATCGGCACCCTCGCCCACTTGGTACTTGAGCTCCTGCGGCAGAAGACACACCACACAAGCGTCTCAACCTCCTTTTTCAGTCTTTGCATCCTTTTCAAATCAGCAGTCATTTCCCCCCAACTGTTTGGATTATCGAGTTTCTTGTTTGCAATCTTGTCCAGCCATTAGGATAATAGGTTTAAATATAGCTCTTCACACACTGTTTAAAAGAACTACGCCAAAATTACTTTTCAGGAAAAAATATAAAGCATAAGTGAAGCATATACAACAGTGTGGCATGATGAAAAAGCTTTCATTTTTATTATTAGTTGTATATGTTATATATGTTAATGTATATTGTATGTTGAAAAAGGGCAGTACAAGCCTCCAGGCTTCTTATGCCCAGCCATCCTACATTGCAAATTATCAGGTATTTTGTGAGTGAATGTTTGTGTTATGTTGGGTTTGGCAAATATATGATGATGATGATATATATATTTAAGTTTTCATGGGCAGCCCAGCGCCCCTTAGGAACCAGGTTCGCGCCCCCTAGGAGTACGAGCATCCCGGTTAAAACCCCTGGTCAGAACAGACTAGCTCACAAACACACACACACACACACACACACACACACACACACACACACACACACACACACACACACACACACACACACACACACACACACACTTACACCAAAATGCACACTAACAAGTGGAAGTGGTATTTGCTCCAGTTTTGTTTCATTCAACGTTGGTGTAGTGTGCTGTGTCTTGATTTGCATCGAAATTAGGTCAAGTTAGGCAACTACACGCATACAAGTGCACGCCATTACGTTACGTTAGACTTTTATACAATAACACATAATTATATCACGGTATTCTGCATGGCTCCGTCAATTTATAATTCATATTAACAGCTACAGTGAACGAACGGATAGATACTCAAACACACACACACACACACACACACACTAACACGCACACACATACACACACACACACACACACACACACACAAGCAAACACGCTGTATAGAGAAATTGGACACATGGGCTGAATATACTGTAAGGAATTGAAAAATTGGACAGGAACTATATCTGAGACAAAACAGCCCGAGAAATGGTCAGCTCCTACATCAACAGCGTGGCTATTCCAACCAGGTACTTATACACGGTTTTATGCTTGTTCATTTATTAATTTCAATATTTTGTGTTATAATTTTTGAGTCAACGGACTGAGGCACATCTCCAGTTATGCATCTGTTTCCGTCTGAGCTCAATCTGTTATTCATTTATGCTCTGTATGACAATGAAGTATTGTTTACAAAAATGTGCACACAAACACACACACACACACATATATGTATATATAGTATAAAAAGGACATTCATAAACATAGTTTCTCACTTAAAGCAATTGTAAGCTGAAATAAATTGTCCTAGCGGCATTGTTAATCAAACCACAACCGACATGTTCACGAAGAAATTTCCCTCTCCGAAAAGCGGGAGTCACGACCCTCCGATTCAATACTCATCGTCATCACATATTTGGTCGCACATGGTTTCGAAAAGCACAAAAGCAATACACCAATTCATCTATGTGAACGGACACAGAGACACAATGATGGTCTGCGGTATCCTCGGTTCGTTTTCCTGCAACAGTGGCGGATCCAGAGTGCAATTTTGGGCGTGGGGGCTGAACTCATTTGGGTGGGGGGCTGAATTTTTCGAGCGATCAGTCAAGTACATGCATCACTCTGCAACATATTTGCAATAATGCTTATATCAACAAATTCTACATAAATATATATTGATGACCTCATTTTAGTGAGTCTCATGTTTATGAGGAGTTGATGGAAGCATCTGTGGGAAAGCGCTTCCGTCCCTCAGCCCTCCTGGATCGGCCAGCGTCCTACAGATACAGCTACCAGGAACTAGTAAACAAATCCTAGTGATTGATAATAATGGTAGTAGTAACGCACTCACCTCGAATTCGTGGTCGAGTGATCGCAATCGCAAACGCAGGCGGGCTTGCAGATCCTCGGACCTCCGTGTGTTCTCGCGGACACCGACCGCCGCCGCGGCGCCCGAAGCTCCATGAGAGCCCTTCTTGCTGGGCGGCTTGAGCGTGGCGCGCAGCCTCTGCGGACACTGTCCCTGACTGGATTTGCGCAGCTCAATCAACTGTAAACAACGACAATCAACGTGTGTGGATCAGCAGGCGGAAGCTGACGGAAGCTAGGATGTTACGCTGCGGGTACGTTTGGCCCCGTCTTTATCCCGGCTCTCTTTCCCTTTCTATGTTAGGCTTGGTAAGGTCGGGTAAGGTTAGGTTACTTAGGCTAGGTTAGTTAGGAAGGCGAAAATAAGCCAAATCTCAAACGGGAACAAATGTGCCTGTGGGAAAAATATCTTGCTATAAGATGGTGAGGCCCAACAAATGGTGTTCAAGCTGGTGCTCTTAAACCGAGACATAATCGTTTTTTGATTGTCAAAGGCTCAAAAGTTATACTGATTCTCAAAAAACGTCATGCGTCCTACGTTATATGTGATTCATAGCCGAATTAGCAAAGTCCTGGAGCTGTAACAGTTAGCTGATAAACCGGTCCAATTACGTGTTGAAAAACGCATCGCAGGTCATTACAATCCCGTAAAGAGATTGCATCAACAGCCATCAAGTGCCCACACTGTTTTGTGAACAAAATACAAGTATAATTTGATTTGACTGATAACTGTACGAAAACGGGGAATAAAACGGTTTTGTGCTTAGAAGAAAAGTATCAAGGTAAACTTAACCGTCCTACGCTAACTGAATAACCCAAGAGTACAAAAATGATCCAGCATATCGGGCCGAAACTCTCGGTAGAGCCAGAGAATGAGACAAAGTATCGCTCACTCACCTTGGGCACAAACACCAGACATAGTGTGCCCGTGGTGCAGAAGAGAATAAACACAGAGATGATGACGAACGAAGCGTCTTGGTGGTCGGAGAGAACAAACGACACCGCCACTCCAATGACACACATAATGACCACGTTGTACACACTCATACCGATGTATTTGGAGTCGTTCAGAGCGGCAATGTTGACGTGTCGTGTCTCCCACGCCAGAAAACAGCCGAATATCTGCAATCAAATTGTTGCAAGCATGATTTCATGAAAGACAACACATCTTAAAATGTATCCATTTGAATAAAACTCATTTAATTATTCAATATTGTCTAAGTGGGTTTATTGCAGTACACAATTAATTAAATCATTCGTCAGCTCGTTTGAAAAACTGAAAACTTTAAGCTCGCAAATATCAAAAGTGATTAATTGAACTGCAATATTTACAGATACCAAAACCGTCTTTTAATGCACAAATACGCAGCACTCAGACTTGGAGTCTTCTACTAACAGATAGCATTTCAAATAGCCAACAGTAGGTGCTTATAATTTTAGAACACCCAAAAACAGGGAAACAATTTTGTTTCCCCTAAAAAAGTATTTTTTCTAAAGGAGCTTTACGCTGTAAGAATCAATATTTAATACAAAAGTTTTGTAATTATGATTTTTGCATTTCTATTATTTTCAAGTAACTATCAAGAATACAGTGGGTACCAAAACTAACTGCTGCTTTGAAAAAGGGTGCAAACACTGAAAAAGTTTGAGAACCACTGCTCTAAAAATAATGTGCAGACAAGTATAGTAGACAAAGCCCTAATTCGTGTTCAATTTTTATATTGCTTTTGTGACAAAAATCTTCAGAAGCTCTCCGCCTTAGAAATATCATCTTCATTCTGGCCTCTTACTCATCGCTGTACTGAACTCATCCTCTACATTGGCTTTCATCTTCTGTTTGAAAACACACCAACCAGCTTTTCTATAGCTACTCTGTCAATGCTCCACGTAGCTTTGAAGAGCAATTTCGTTGTAAAACTCAGTGTGTCGATGCATTCAGTTTATATCACACTCTCATCTATGCATTTTCACGATACATGGTGCTTAAACTATACTTGGCTTAAACTATAATTCTTCATTTATATGTTGAATTTGAATCGACCTACATTCGTACAGCTTCCACAGAAAATAGTTAATATATTCATGACAAATGCTTACCTTTAAAACTTTACTAAATTGTTAATGTTGTGTGTATAAGTTGTGTGCGTAATTTCTCTTTCAAACAGTTTTCATTGTAGGTTTTCAAGTACAATTTATTCAGCATACTATTGCTGGATGTTGAAAAAATTGAAATGTTCAAGTTAATATTGCTTTCAGTGGAAGTATTATCTGACAACGACATTTCCATACACTAGCTCATTGCGGACAAGCAGTTAGAAACTCCGTGCCATGAAATAATTTGCTTGTAACTTTTTCATAAACCTGGAGATATGTAATATATATTATATATGTATATTCATTGTCTGCATTCCGTACAACCAGATTCAGTGGGTCGCTGGGTGAATTGAGTGATGTACAAATGTACAGTCTAAACAAATATTCTTCAGATTCAAACAAAATCCAACTAAACGTTTGGCGAGAATTATATGCTTATCGATTCGAAGGCAAGATGGTGGATACATCGGATTTGACACTCCATTAGCACCGGCCACTTTCAAGCACTAACAAGATGCATGGTCGGGACCAATCTCACTGACACACAGTATTGGAAATAATTCACTGGAACATCCAACGAAATCTCTGCACATCATATTTCAATGCTGCAAAATTCCAAATGACCCGTAAGTATAGCGCCGCCTTGCAATGGCTGCAGTGGAATATGTTGATATATTCAAGCAATTATGTCATGGTGTTATTATGTTGTACATATTTACGGCAAACGATGCAGTGGCAAGCCCTAAAGGGCATCAGTACCAGCCTGTGTTAAATATCTTTCCTGGGGGTAAATTACCCCCTGGGATAATTTAGCCACAAAGAGAAAATATTTAGAATATTTAAAAACATTAAAATATTTGAAAACAGTAAAATATTTGAAAACAGTAAATTATTTGAATTCCCTGGGATAATTTAGCCACACAGAGAGAATATTTAAAATATTTAAATATTTGAAAACATTAAAATATTTGAAAATTGTAAAATATTTGAAAATAGTAAGCTATTTGAAAATATTAAAATATTTTAAAATAGTAAAATATTTGAGAAAAAAATAAAATATTTGAAAATTGGAAAATATTTGAAAATACTAAAATATTTGAAAATTGTAAAATATTTGAAAATAGTAAAATATTTGAAAATATTCAAATATTTGAAAATAGTGAACTATTTGAAAAAAGTAAAATATTTGAAAATAGTAAAACATTTGAAAATAGTAAAATATTTGAAAATATTAAAATATTTTAATATAATATTTGAAAATATTTTAATATAATATTTGAAAATATTTTAATATTTTAATAGAAAATACTTGAATACAATTTTTTTGCACTTATTGAAAATGTTTTAAAAATATTCAAAATGTTTGTTTAACAAATTTGGTCTGCTAAATTATCTTTTGGGGTATTTGAGTATAAAAATATCTTTAAACAGACATTTTATATATTTTTAGGCTAACTTAACCCCTGGGGGTAATTTATCATTTCTTCGGTGGCTTGGAGGTGTGACAAAAAATCTTAAGATTCTGAAATTCAAGAAAGCAATACGTTTCCTGGGATTAGCATACCTAAAGTCATAAGAGATGCAATATACAATAATGCAATAAACGCAAAAATTTATTTAGTGTTTTAGTTTACAATATTTTTACAACATTTTTTAAAAAAGTAACATGGCTAATGTGGCATGCTGAATTGGCTTACAAGCTGAAAAAATGACATGAACCACTGTTATAGGGCTTAGATCGCATCTTTTGACGTGCGCTAAATAGGTTATATTAAACTAAGCTAGAATGCAAGCACATGCATTTTTGGGTGCAGCTGGTGAATTCTCCATCCTCGAGCGCAAGACCATGATGACTAGCCAAATCATTGATAATGTTATATCAAGTTCCTCGGGGAAAAAGAGACAGGGATTACTCCTCCGGGAAAGCTATTTCCGTACAAATTGCAGAAAACCATGTTATCCAAAATTGATAACGCAGAAATCACCTTTCAACTGAGAAATAAATACGAAAGATTAAAAAGCAGCCGTACATGCACCATATGAAAACAAATGCTTATAGAGTTCATCCCCAGTGATGTCACAACGTTTTGGTATCACATAATTTTCCCCCTTCATACTGCTGACACAACAACCACAGTCAAACTCGTGATATACAAATTTACGGAGCGTAAATTTCGACACTGAAACATTTGGATTCATGATTTGTTTAACAACAGTCGTGTGTCTGTGTGCGTGTGTGTGTGTGTGTGTGTGTGTGCGCGAGTGACATTGTTGAACAATGACCGTGGTGGAATTGAATTGCAGATTGCGTGCAAACGAATGCAATTCAAAACTAGACGCTTCCCCCCGACATTAAATTGTCACGAACACCACTCAGCGTGTGGTTTACAAACAAGAATGGCAAAATGTGACGTCGATATGAGTCGGACCATGCCGCTTGCATCAGTGGCGGCGCCAGGAATTTTCCAATGGGGGCGCGGGGGAGCTACGGAAAAAGTTGTGGGGGCTCGGCGAAGCATGAAGAGCAACACTCGAACGCTGACTACATAATGTTATAATAAGAGACTGGGGCACACAGATTCAGCCCTCGAACTTGCACCAAAATTGAAGGTAAGAAATTTGAATGGCTATGATTTGGATTTTTTGGTGGGTTTAGGGGGAGCTAGGCATATTTTTGGAAGACTGAAGCCTCACAAGCCCCAGCCTTAGCGTCACCATTGGCTTGCAGATATATTAAAATGTCATCTGAAACACGTACAAAGTTATATACTGCCCGGCATAAAACACAGTTATGACGGGAAATTAAGTGCAACGAATTTGCAGCTTTATGACCGTGTGGGATATATTACTGGCACTCGCAATGTGCAACTTTGATGGCTCGTAAATTCACAAATATGCCTGCATATATATGCTGGAACTGACATAAAAATATCGCCGTTGCAATATGAATTACATTGGACTGTGGAGCATAACGTTTTCACTATCCTTGGGGGAAGGTGTTATTTTTGTTATAACCTAGTATTGCTGGCGTGAAAAATGTAAAAAATTACAATTAATAGATGAAACGAATACGCATTCAGCACGATTTTTACATTTTTAACAAATCAAAATATTTTTTGCGAATCAAACAAATTACGTTATAATGTAGCTGCTATTTCTAACGAGTTAATTATACACCTAAATTTACCAATTATAAGACTACCAGCAACATATTAGTTCAGCTTACTTGAATTTACTGTTTAATTTTCTCTTTAGTTATAGTACTATTAAATTCAAATGCTGAATTTGCCCTCAATTGTGCAAAAACGGTATAAAATTACGATTGGCCAAAAGCATGCATCAATATAGACAATTACTTACATACATTTATAGATAGATTTATAGGCTTTGTATTTACCAAATTAAGAATTCGAGCATATCCCAGTCAGATCGAATTTTTCCTACAACTGGTTGCCAAACATCCGACTTCGGTAAACTAATTTGAACACAAAAAGAGTGCGCTCAAATTCCGTCGCATTATAGACAAGGTGAGTTAATTGAGAAAAGCTTATTAGCGCACGGTATTAGTGCAATTAATATATGAGCACCTACACCTGTGGGTATGATTAAAAACTTGGATTACAGTAAATCAAGATTACATCATAAATCAACCACGTGCTGCCCGATGTTAAAATCAATGGCGGCGCCAGGATGTTTCCAGTGGGGAGCTGTGGAGGACCAAGGAAAAAGATGCGGGGGCTTGGCAGAACATGACGAGCTACACTCGCAATATTTATGGTCAGGATTTTTTTTGGTGAGGGTTCACGGGGCCCTGGCACGTTTTTCCGGGGCGAGGGGGATTCAGCCACTCCAAGCACACCCCTTGGAACCGCCACTGGTACAAGCCAAAGATCGATGGGTAATATGATGAGGATTCTGAGTAAAAACCTAATTGATTATTGCACGGCGGGACGTGGAGTTCAGTGGATATTTGGTTTGTCATGATAATTGGGTTCGACCAGTGGTCCGTCACCTTTTTTTGCATAATTGCTCATTTATTAATTTGCTAACTCGTCAGTTTCCACAGCAGCACTGTTGAATAGTCCAACAAATTCAGCTGCTCCGTCAAATCAAATGTCCAGAATTCATTGGAAATTAAGAAACTCACTTTAAACATTTCACATTTGCCAAAAGGCTTCGTATGTCGTGTTGTAATAGAACGCATGTCAAACCTACGAATTAATACTAATATTATCAATAATTACAGGAAAATCCAGTGACATGGGAAGAATGCAGGCATTCTTATTACCACCCTGCGGTGATCACATGTACCCGAAGCGCTCAAATGCTATAAGTGGCTTGAGAAATAACAAGCTCAGTTAGTTAGTTAGATAGTTAGTGAAACCATGCACAGACTGATCAAGAAGCCATAGATACAAACGAGAAGAGAGGGAAAAAGAGAGAAGTGGACCAGAAATTCAAAGTGAAAATCTTCGAGAAGAAGGAGAATGACTTACCATCAGAAGGCCCTTATAGGCGTAGATGCAGCCAACAAAAACGGTCATGTGGTCGGATTTGCAGTACTCATTCTCGGGAACAATAATTGCGTCGTCGTTCTCGGGGTGTGGCTGGAATCATTCAAAGCGGGCAAAAATACGCATGTATTATAGGCCCACGAGTGTTCGAGCGACGAGGGACGGATGACGGAGATGTGTTGTGACATCAAATTAGCCTTAACGCAGAAAATAAGTCATTTAGGCCGAGACAAAACAATGATTGATGCTAGTTTTTCGTTTTCAACCTTGGTTATGTTGTCCTATACATGGAAAATATAGGAACGATCAGAGCCGTAGCAACCGCCCCCCGTACCTCCCGGCCGGGGGGCACGAACGTTGAGGGGCCCCTTTGCCTCACGTTTTATGTGATTATGTCTAATAAATGCATTCAATATTCACAATGGGGGCCCCAAGTGTTGCCTTCGGGGGGGCCCCATAATTCCTCGCAACGGCTCTGGGAACGATTATGTTTTTAGCTGTTTCACGGTTTCAATCTACAATTTATATTTGATTTCTGATCAATTGCTGACCAAGTTGAATAATGCAAATCGCCAGCAATACAAAGTTCTACTGGACTACGCTTCAATTGCAACAATAAAACTTTCAACTACTATATTCAATGTAGACTTTCATAGAGTTGCATGAATTAATGACAGGAAATTATTTTTTGACCGAAATATCCGCCGAAAATAGAGGAAGGCGCTAGATGCTTCAGAAAATGCTACCGTATGCTTCAGATGCTTGGTACTACTCTACAGCTCCTCAACCCACCGATTCTAAAGATAGGTCACAATTATTCATGGCTGATCGATCACTTACGTAGGCTTTCAGTCGTTTTGTCTGGCGATAAAATGGATCGACGATCTGCCACGTGGTCATTATGGCAATGTCGAGCGACAGCAGCACTCCAACCACTATGAACAACTGATAGTCTTTGATCACCTGCGACAACACACCGAATTCACACCGAAAATACAGACGGAAATCACAGCGGCTTGTCACAGTGCCTGAATACGTACAGTTTAATCTGTACCATCACTTTCCATAAATATATTGAGTATAACAATTTCGATTTCTTAAATCATGTATATCAAATTAATTCGAGCCATTTTTTTTAAATACTGCGCTTAGATAAAAAAAAACAGTTCTTAACAAGCATAGTTTAATGAAGAATTATGTTTTAATATAGCTAAAAATCTACGAAATATGGCCATTTATTGAATGATCACATATGAGAAAGAAATGGTCCTTGATAGAGACAATATGTGTTTGATTCAAATTTTTGCATACAGTCATCCTTTGGACCATCTCATGTATGCCTCATGTGTAATTTTTATGCCCTATACATGTGTGTCATGCTTCTCATGCATTTTATGTCTAGCCACAGTGAATATAATTATTGATTTGCATGTTTGAATTTTGATTCGTTTCATTTGAAATATGTATAAATGCGGTTCCATGAATTGATGTTGTAGTATTTAATTTCATTATATTTTCTTTCTATTTTGACGTTTTTGACAACTTGTGATCAATGGCGGATCCAGAGCAGGAGCCAGGAGGACCATTTGGTGCAAAATGCGCGATGTATGTTTTAATTCTATATAAATATCCTAATATACACAGATTTGGAGCTGCTTGTTGAAAAGCTTGTGATCTACTGTTGATTATGTCTCAGTTGTTGAAGCGTGTGTATTCTTGATTAAAAATATATTGATTACAATTAAGAAATCACAGGTACAACAGTAAAAAATCTTATAACCTCTATAGTCAGAGACCATCTTTATTGGCAAATTACATATGTATAATTATTAATGTTCCATTGCGCGTATTTTGGTAGAATACGACGATCCCCTACAAATTGTTGTTGAATCCTTATTGTCACTAGAAAAGCAACGAATGCAAATGAGCGGTTCGCGGTGACATAATTAATTTTTTGCTTATTGTTGCTCATATTTGTCAATGTATCCGAGTAATTTTTGCTACATTTTTGGCTACATTTCTGGCCAGTTTTGTGCTCTTTATTTGATCTACCACAACCTATCTCCCCATATTTTTATCCCACTGTTTGTGCCGTTGCTCTGTAAGCTTGCAATAGCAAATATGTGTTTTTGTTGTTCTTACGAAAACACAACAACTGATAAAATAGAACCGCATAAATAAATGGTTGCTAATTTAGGTATCATTTCCTCCAAATTGTAAACCGTACTCACATACGGGTCGTCATATATATTTCCCTATATTAGTTTCAGTGCAGTGTATTTCAGTGTATTTCAGTGTAGCACATAAATTGATACTGTTATCTATTTTTGTCGCATGACTGTTTGTTCGCGAGCACAGAAATGTCAGCATTCGTCACAGCAATGCACAGAAAATTCAGCACTCTATAAGACGGCGAATAATTTACATTTCCATCTTCATTTCTATTAGTATTCGACTGAAACATCTGCGTTGCTAAACTGCATATTGCGGCGGTTCTGCGGGTCATTTCTGCTGCTAGACATGTTACTGTCATATCATAATTGAATTTACAATGATGCATTGTTTGTGTGCACGTTTGTCTGCTACGTGATGTTTCCATTGTTTTTATTAGTTCAGCGTTATGTTCAGCAACAGCTGCGTTCGCTCACAAGTTTCCAAAGACAAATGCAAAAAATGTGGCTGGTGGACGCCGCACGGAGATTAATTCATTTTTGTACTGCAGTTGTAATCTGGGACCTGAAGAAAATCCTAGGCGAATCTAAATTATTTATTTTTGTTTTGGCCAATCACATATTGCTATAAACCATTTTTTGCATATTGTATGCTGCTTTTACCAGACTGCATGAATTTCAATTTGTGTCAAACATTGTTTCAGTGGTGGAGAAAAAATGATTATAATAATTTTGTATCAGGGTGTAAAGATAATTATCCTTACACCCCAAAAATGCGTAATGTAACTGTTTTGTTTTCTATGCCATGATCTGTTGATATTTTTGTTCAATCAAAATCTAAATTGGCACAAAACACGTGGCGACTCATGTTTCGAAGATTAAAGCTTAAAGGTCCCGAGTGACAGCTGCTACATGGGAAATGCGGAAAGCGTATGAACACACAGGTGTGTCCCGTGTAGCTCACTGCCATCGCAAAGCCGACCCTCTCCACGGTATGACGCCACAAGGACGTAAGTTGTGTTAGTAAGGGCCACCTCCCAAGAATGCATGACACAACAAATGACTGGTTTAAGTTACTGCTGGGTGGACAGGGGCTGTTGGATTATATATTTCACCCAAAGAAATTCTCCTCAGCTGGGTTTAGAGCCACGGATCTGCCGCTGGTGAGGCGGTGTGCTACCACTACACCATCGATTCCAACACCCGGCTCATCACACCTTGCAGACACAGACAGCGGATACAGCGACAGGCACACAGGAGACAGACAGAGACAGACAGGTGTAAAGGGAATTGATGATTTACGCACCTTCTTGTTCAGCTTGACATTGGTGAAGATGGAGTGCACGCGCCAGGTCTTGGAAAACATGGAGCCGAACGCCAGCGTGAACCCGGCCATCAACACCCAGCTCTTGGCGGCACACACAATCGGGAAACTGTTCTCCGAGGTCAAACTCGAGTCGAGCCCAAGCAGGATGACCGAGGTGTAAGTGAGCACACAGCCAACGATGATCAGGTTGTTGAGGTACGGGGACGACATCTTGATGTAGCTGTGAGCACACAGGAAGCGATCGATAAGTTGAGGTTTTGCCAGCTGCACGAAGATAACTTAAGTAAACGCGTTTAGTGTCCAGTTGCTTCAGGATTAAAATCACGCCGTAACGCATTTTTTACTTGGTTTTTTCTTAGGATTGGTTGCAGAGCGAATGCGAGGTCTTATGGACTCTCCCCAGCGAAGGCAATACTGGGGTCCCAATTATGAGTAACACATCATTAAAATAGAGGTCCGACTTTGGCAGAATGCAGTTACGAGCAGACCCTCGGTCTCCGTTAAGCTGGGAACTTGGATACATCTAATATCGTGCGTGAGATAACAAGGTCCATCAACACTTGGGCCCCCGGCCGGGGGAGGGGGGCTGCTACGGCGCACATTGCTTGATGTGTGCCCTGCCGTTGATTATTATTATTATTATTATTATTATTAACGATGCCAAACAAACATCCACAGCATGTGCGCCTTTCAAATTTCATCTTGTTCATTAATAATAATGATAATAATAATATGAGCGAAATTTGAACAGTAAAAGCAGGTATCTCATTATTAAATTATAAAACAAAATTTATAGGAAAACAAGACCTTAGAATATAGGATGTAGCATGATACCAATATCGTTAGATAAAAATTTCCTATATTAATGTAATTAACAGTGAATCACGTTTAAGTATTGACCGGTGTAGAATACAATTCGGCAATACTAGATTTGCACATCATAAGACGGACTCAAGATATTGTGATTCAGTGTATTCATAATCCTGTGGCATGGTTATGACATTGCCTAGTACAATGGATCGTAATTTTTTCTCTGATTCGACACTTCTTAATAAGCCAATTCTTCATTTGCCACAACAGCGCTGAGAGATCCAATAACTTCAGTTGTTCCAGCTAATAAAATATCAGGAAACTACTAAAAGCCAAACTAAGCGAATTTGGAATGATAAAACACACATTTGTACTTTTGTTATATATTTAATTTCTCTCTTGGCAACCCCTTCCCCGCTCTTTCCCACCACCAGTGGGGAATTTCCCACAGATCACGGAACACTGACATCGTGTATTCTGTCGCTTGCATATTGGCGCCACAGTATAGATTGATACATAGCATGCTATGCATTATCCACGCATATCAACGACCCATTGTCCTAATAGTCAGTGAGTGAACGCTGACAGCTCGCATTGGTATGACGGGTCATGGTGATGGACTTCAATTGACTGTCAGTTTGCCACTGATACGAATCGCTTGAATGAATTTCTCACTAATTGTCCGTGCAAGTGCACGAGAGTGCGTTGCATAATTTGTGCAATATTAGCAACTTCTCCATTTTTGCTAGATTTTATACAGGGTGATCGGAAAGTAACGCACAACAGCCAAAAATGCAGCCTGTACTTATCTATACTACCTGCCAGGTAGTATAGATAAGTTTAATAAAGTCAGTTTTATCTACAATAGCCATAGCAAGTGATTTATACTAGCTCAGTCGCATGGTGATGTTCATAGAATGAAGTGAAGTCCGCTGAGCAGTAGAGTAATAAAATATTGACGTATTAATGATAATACACATATTAACGTATTAAAGGCGCGAGAACCAGAGAACAATATCAGAAAAAAATCAAAATAATACTTGTACGCATAATTAGGTAACGAAACAAATAAATATCTTAAGCCCAAGCACATTAGAATAGAAGAACGGACACACAGACATGCAAAAACATTGGGGGCAATTCGGCAGGGATTAAGAAGTCTACGGAATGTTGAACAGTTGAGAAAAAAAATTATGACAGGGAACCCTTTCAGATAGATGTATTTATTAATTGAGATATTTCTGTCCAGTCATAAACATCTAAAAATAAATGTAAACGCATACGGTTCTTTTCTGAAAAAATACAATATGCTTGAATTGATACACAACTTACAGCAAAAATAGCAAGCCAACATTAAACTATACACTATATTAATATATTAATAATATATATATATATATATACATTATATGTATATATAATATATATATATATATATATATATATATATATATATATATATATATATATATATTATATGTATACATTATTATATATTATATGTATAATATTATATACAATATCACATAATACTAATATATATATATATATATATATAATATTGATACATTAATTATATTAATAGTTATACACAGTGGTGTGCTGTGATAACTTTTGTTCAAATTGTGATAACGATAATACGATCCCTCTTACCCATCCTGCGATAAACGATAAACGATAACTATTTTCAAAATCCATCCTGTTGTAAGCGATAAACGATAACTATAAACAATGTTAACCTGCGATAACAAAAGCGATACACGATAATGATAGCGATAATGATCCTTTATTTAGTTGAAGTATTTATAATAAAAAACATACAAACAATTTTTCCACGGTGAAAATTAATTAAACTATACAAAAATTGCACTGTAACTATATAGTCTATGATCTACAAGTTCTATTCCACATTAGTTTCTCTGACTCAGACTCTACCTCCCTCTCTATCCTCAACACAGCATCCAGGAGCTGCATGTTTCCCTTGGTGAAAACCAACTTCTCAAACATGTCGCTGGTCATGCATGCACGCTTGGGTCTGAGGACGTAATCAGCAGTACTGAACATGCGCTCCACGGCAGCAGAGCTGGGCAAGGTCGCGTTGTACTTAATGAAAAACAATATCACTTCTCCCTGCACATGCTGGGGAATTGTCCACGCTTCTTCTCTGCCACCTTGCTCCTACCCCAGGTGTCCACCTCCTTCTTGATGAGCTCCTCAATGTCGAGCTCATACTCCTCCACAACAGTGGAGCTCACCAGTAAAGCAAATGGGTCGTTGTTGGCTTCTTTAGGCCTTTCTGTCACCACGTCCTGGTTCTGGCTGGAGAGGAGAGGGTCAGGTGTGGATGTGATGGAGGTGACGATCTTCCTGATGAACCTCTCCTTGATGTCGTCTTCAAGGGCAGGGCACATGCTTAAACATGAAGGGGACATGGTTGGGGTGGGTCAAGGCGCATGACAGAGAGTGGCACACACCTTCCTAACTCAAGAACTCCAGCGAGACTGGCACACTGCAGCTGTGAATAATAATGTGATTGGCCAGCTACACACACACACTTGGCCTCTCATATGAGGTTTTTCAGGATTCACTTGCAAGCCAGTGTTGAACCTTCTAGTCTCTATCCTATATATACTCTCAGCTTGAACTGGTCTGGAATCGTCAGATGGGCTGTTGTGACTATTGCCGCCGTGCACATTTTTCAATTTTTACAAAAGTCTTTTGAGCTCATCGTATATCGTTCCTCGTTTTTTGGGACTAGCGGTAAGTGAATGTGCGATAATTTTTGAAAACCTTGCGATAAACGAAAAACGATAAATGGTTTGGTCTCAGCGATAATGATCGTTTTCCGTTTATCGCTCATATTTATCGCACGCGGCAACCACTAGCTATAAATTAATAAAACCTTCTACGCTTGATGGTAATTAATCAATATGCCGATACAAAATATAATAGAGAAAAATATAAGAGGTAAAATTAGTTTAATATTCAATTCATTTATGAACAAATATATTTGAGTAAAAGTGGATTTAACCTGGTCTCCGAATAGTCGGTATCATATTTTTAAGTAATAGTAATTTTCTCAGCTGAATGAGGAAAATAATGTGTATTTTATAAAACTGAGGCAATATGAATATTTCGTTTATGGGAATTTTGCAAAATCAGGGACAGAAACATATAATAGTTATTGATATTATTATCATAAAATCAGTGAACATGAGAAAATGACAGCAGTGCTAGCGCTATAAAGTGCAAGTCAAGAGAATAAAATAATAGAGAGAACGAAAGTACAGGGAAAACTAATCAACGTGAGGTGCAATCAGAACTGCTCACAAATCCCTACAACCACAATGACCAAATTGAAAAATCGCCATTCTCATATCGATCTGATATAATAAATATATTTAATAATTTGTGAATGTAAAATGTATCAATTAGTTGAAATTATATATACAAGAGAGAATTGTAGCTTTCAAGATTATATATGCCGATAATTTTAAATATTGCGTAACTATATCTCATACTTCTATACGCCTATTCATGAAACAACGCTGAAACTGATTGGCACGGCTTCTGGGCTGTTGCAAACTTTGTAGGCTTTCATTCAGCCGCTAAATGAGCAATATTCTCGGCAGCAAAGCAATCGGGAACTTAGGAGATGAAGGGATGATACTAACTGCGTTTGATCGTATGAAGCATGCACTACTAAAGTTATATCGCGGTGACTAAGGTCCAGAATCTGTTTGCCATCATACCGAAACCTAACTGATTTCAGACATAAGCTTTATATTACAATAACAATACTTATGTAGGTTAAATACAAAGATCATTGACAAAACATTGAAACACAGAACGGTACACACACTCACACACACACACGCACACACGCGCACACATACACGATCGCATACACACTAGCTATGTCCAGCTATGTAGATAAATTGAACAAAAATAAAGCAAAGATCAACCTCATATACTTCTCTTAGCGCTCTTATAATACTATTAGCACGAGCAAAAAAATCGAAATATACCACAGCAAATATTTAGCAAATCAAAATATTAGCAGCGAAATATATTTTGCAACAAAGAAAAATCCTGAACAGCTGGAATGGAACCCAGTAGGTCTTGTCACAAATCAGCAAGAATTTCAACCAATTTCAGTTGATCGTTGACAGTTTTCAAGCATGTGTATCGGACAAGTCGCCAAAGATCATTGAGGTCTTCAACAGAACTTCTCAGACAGCTCGCCAACTTTTATCACGCACATATCCACATCAAACGGTCACTATTCACTGATACTCTGATGCTCTGAGTTGGACAGGTTTGAATTCAATTTAGCAGTCGAGCCGAAATGTGAATTTTTGTATTTGGAAGTAGCATAGTAAATCTAGCCAGTAGCATAGAGTCGCAGAGAAGGGACATTGCAATACTAATTATTATTATTATTAATTACAAGCAAATTCAGTAGCATTGGAAGAGTTCAAGCACTATTACCACCCTGCGGTGGCCCCATGTACCGGAAGCGCCTACAAGATGTAAAGAGTGAGATATTTCGAAAAGTAAATGTTCCATTCAGGAAGATGAAAGCTAATGAAGAAATAATCAAAAGTAATAAATGATAAATCAAATAATATTATCAAATCAAAAGGCTAAATAGAAGTGTATATATACAGTAGACCCTCGAAAAGGCGGACACCTCCAAATAGCGTAATTTTCTCTCGGTTCCATCGTTTCCGCTATTTGGAGGGCCGACTATATATACAATCGATCAACAGACTTATCAGGATAATATAGCAAGGAAAAAATAAACTAGTAACGTATACATGTGATGAGCAAAATTAATCAGGATTAAATCATTGAAACTGAAAAATCAACAAATATGTAAGCTATGAAACAGCAATAAAGTCGTTCGTTTACAAGGGAAGTTCATAATTACAGGCTCAGTCATACAGGGAATGTATCATATCTGTTGCAGTACTTTGCATGTATGTTGCAGTACTTTGCATGAAAGTACACTTAAAAAAGACCACGTTTGACTACTTAGGAACAAGTGTTCTTAAATCTTCTCAAAACTACCAAATATATTCTTGAACGTATGGTAACAAGGACTTGAAGAGGCTTAAAACCCTAAAAATGTGTGAATCGCCTCTGAGCCACCCTCCCCCCCCCCCCCCCCCCCTAAAGAGTCGTGACTATGAACATTTCGAGTACAGCTCATTATATTTGGCCAAGCGCCGTATCCTTTTCCTCAACCCAACCCCCTCAGCCCACATCTACAGGATAAATCCACACGCCACTGCCAGGTGTCACTCGGGGGATGACAGCTATCATGCATTCGTGTTCAAGGTTGGCTCAGTTGGGCAATTGCATGAGTACCTGAACCATTTTCGGCCTATTTAATTACAGCACACATATACCTCAATGAACAGTATATTGTGTAGAGTAAATTTGTTCACATATACATGTACATTTATGTACTTTTTCTAACATTTGTCGTGTATTGGTATATTTTACTATGCTGATTTTGATGATAACATACCCAGTGAACTGAGCTCAGCAGAATTCTAGCGGGGTATACTTGCATATTCATCCCCCCCCCGCCAATGGGTCGGCGAGATTATATACCCCCATACCCCTAGGATCTACGCCCATGGCTATATAAATTGACACTCTACAAACACGTCACGACATCTCACAGTTTTCCTCTGCAATATTTGATTTTATCACGACCATCCTTGCCAAACTTCTCCACACGACACGACATGCTTTGATTGCGTGTGTATGTGTGTGTGTGTGTGTGTGTGTGTTTGTTTGTTTGTGTGTGTGTGTTTTTGTGTGTGCGATTGCGTTTGTGCCAGTGCGTGTATGTTTTGTGTTAGTGTTAGTGTATATGTGTGTGTGTGTGGGTGTGTGTGTGTCTGTGTATGTGAGTGTGTGTACATGTATGCGTGTGTGTACGTGCATGTATGCGTGTGTGCAATTTTTTCGCGTCCTGATATGTGTGTGTGTGCGTGTCTGTGTATTTGCCAGTGCGTGTATGTTTTTGTTATAGTGTTTATATATGTGTGTGTGTGCGTGTGTGCATGGTTATTTGTGCGCGGAGTATTTATGTATGTATGTATGTGCATGTGTGTGTGTGTAGGTGTAGGTGTATGTGCGCCACCCACCGTTGATTACGGTAGCGGATGTTGACAAACAGAAACACGAACGCCATCACAATTCCGACCGAAGCGACAATTACCAGAACGATGTATATCTGTAGGTTGACATGTGCCTTCTCGATAAACGTGATCGTACGATCGACAGGAGCGTGACCCGAGGGCCACCAGACGCTGGTGATTCGACTGTCCTCGTCAGAGTCCAGCCACCGCAAACGGTTCAGATCGTAGACTCCGATACATGCCGTGCTGTTGCCTGTACACACAAGATATGTTTTTTTGGATAATTATTTTTATGTACGAGTACGCTTGAATACGCTCGTATACGCTTGAATCTAGCGTTTTGCTTGCGTAATTCTGTTTGAACATTACTGCTTTTTGCATTAGGTCATATATTCCAAGTTGATTAGCGCTCATATCTCATCTTCATTTAGCTTGTAGCTTCATTTACCGCATGGTTGTGATAGTACCTGCACTTCTCCCATGTCACAGGACTTGGCTGTAATTAATAATATTATTAATATGTATTTGTGTGTCATGCATTTAACACGTGCAATATTGCTGTTTCAAAAACCACCATCAGTTAGTAGTACAGAAGGATGTTCCTCAATGAAAAAATACACTTTCGTGTATAGTGTGTGATTCTTACGATAGTATTTTTGCATTTTGTCTAGTTTCTCAAACCACGAACAAATGCTTAAAAATATAGCATATCGAATGGCATCGAAATGTGATGAAATACTTACATAAAAATAGGATTTAATTTTGTCTCCACGAAACTGTAGGAACGCCTACAGTAACGAGTAATTAACACACACGAGCTGCAACGAACAACTGGTGTATTTACAGAAGCACGATGTGTTGTTGTCTTTACACCTTCACATTTGGCGCACACAAGGTCTAACAATAAAACAGAAACAATATAACAATTGCATGATATTTAACTATTAGATAAATAGAAATAACAGACGGCGGCCACAGCCCCCTTCAGGTGCAAGGCACCGATTACCGATAGCGTCTGGGGACGCGAACCAGTCGGGCGCGCCGTGACCACACGGCGCGCCCGACTGGTTGCCCGACTGCGCCCGACAAGGTCTAACAATAAAACAGAAACAATATAACAATTGCATGATATTTAACTATTAGATAAATAGAAATAACAGACGGCGGCCACAAAACAAACGATTTCCCCATTCTGTGTATTACTCAAACAAGCCATCAGTGTAGAATAGCACAGATTTTACACATCAACATTCTTTATTTTAGCTGATATTTACACATTTCAAGCGGTGTGGAAATTCACCTCGAAACTGGTCGACCATAACGAAGCCGCGGCGGTCGTTATCCTTGAACCTCACAGGCCCCTGTTCATAGGAACACCACGAACAAGACAAATTCAAATTGAATTCAATTCAAATTCAAAATTCACAGTGAATTAAGCAAAATCAAATTTTCTATCAGATAATTATACTTCAGTGGCAGCGGCAAAACAATTCCGGTAAGTGTGTTGAAGAGGAAGGGTTATGGAAAAATTGCGAGGGTTTGGCGAAACATGAGGAACTATACTCAACATTTTCCTGGTCATGACTTTTGGGGAGCTCAAAGAAGCTTGGCAAATTTGTGTGTGTCTTGGCAAATTCTTGTGTGTCTTGGCACAATTTTGGGAAGCTTCAGCTCCTCCAAGCCCCCTCTTGGTGCCGCCAATGAACTGAACACATCCAAGGTACTCGGTCAAGGTACAAGGTACAAAGTACAAGGTCATCGCGTACGACTGGAGGATAATATCCCATTTAGCACTGACGGGTTACACCAGCACACATACTCGCAAATTCAACCAATCAGACAAGATCTGACAGGAGACACACCGCCGCAGGGCGTTCGAACGCTGACACTCATAGAGCATTTGAGCACAAGCCACTGATACAATAGACAAAGTTTCACATCATGTTACAAGAGGTACGGGATGACATAAAACTCTTGTGAACTCTGGCACAAGTTTAGCAAATTTAACGAAGCGTGCTGTTGGATTTGTCGATCAAAAGCGTCAGATATGTCAACACAAATACAGAACTTGTGCTCTGTCGAATTTGACTCAAAATAATCGTCCGATTTCTGCACAATATAACGTTCTTTCTGTTCTCGTCAATCGGTTGCAATGGTCAGTGACATTTTTTCTCTGATTCCCACTTCTTAATGAACCAACGATTCGTTTTTACACAACAGCACTGATGAATGTGATAAATTCAATTGTTCTACCAGACTAGATGTCAGAACGTCACTAGAAACGAAAATAAACGGATTCAGAGTGATGAAACACACATTTGTCCTTCTGTTTGACCACTAACTCCACACTTGGCTACCCCTCCATTCTCCACTGGTGAGGAATTGCCCAAAGATTACGAATCACTGATCTGTTGGTGTTCATCCAAACACGACGACAGATAGGATTAACACAGAACGAGATAGAAGCAAAAGTTTCACCGACAAAATGCCAGCTGGCAACATTGCAACGTTGCAAGCCACTACATTTGGCAGTCTGGTGTGCTTTGTGCTCTCAGATAACGCGTCCTCTCAGAGAGTTATTCAAGCTAGAGTTTGAAGAAATAAGTTTTAGCCCATGTGTTATTTTTTGGCTGGGAAACGCTTTTGCCCCATCCTCTTTAACAGCGATAAAAGATTAAAGACGTCGTTTGCATTTTTTATTCTAAATAATGCTATCAAGAATCCTGGGTAGGGGGTGCGACAACTGTCTGCTGATTTGAAAAGGTTGCGACCACTGAAAATAATTAATTACTACTGTTCTATTGTAAGATGTTGCTGTATATTTTACACATACATTTAAACACATTGGCCAACACTTTGCAAATTCAAAATAATAGTCTACATGTATTATATTTAGCTGCGATTAATACCAGCTATAGTTTGACTACTCTAAGGTCTACTCTAAGATCTATAGACACAACTCTATTTCATATTGAAGGAGTGTCAAATATAATGTGTATGTGTGCGTTTATATGTACTTGTATGTGTGAATGTGTGTGTATGCGTGTATATGTGTGTGTGTGTCTATATGTGTTTGTGTATGTGTATGTGTGTTTGAATGATAGCGTATTATTAATATGATTAAAATCAATAAATAAGTTGAAATGCGAAAAGCGCCAACAGATAGTTACGCTGGAAATTTAATTAGATAACAGAATGACAAATCCATATGTACGCAGGTGGTGTTTAGACCGAACCAGTGGCGGCGCTAAGGGGAGATTTGGAGTGTCTAAAACCCCCGAATTATGTCCCCTAAACTCCCCTGAATATTCTGACCCTAAACATTTCATTTTGAGTCGCTAATATTTCGCCAAGCCCCCGCATCTTTTTACTTGGTTAACCACGCGCAGCTCCCCCGCCGGAATAATCCTAGCGCCGTCACTGGACCAAAAAAGAAGGATCTGCAG
Organism: Sacculina carcini; assembly: GCA_916048095.2. Lineage (NCBI taxonomy): Eukaryota > Metazoa > Arthropoda > Thecostraca > Sacculinidae > Sacculina > Sacculina carcini. The sequence goes on along the minus strand of OU696582.1, from coordinate 2,579,557 downwards.
TTGATAACATTATCGAGTGCGTTTTTTGAGTGGCGAGTGGCCACACCATATTGTCATCCATGTTGATATCGTGTGTCATTCTGTAAGCGCACACACTCACCACGCATTGTTGGTGATGTTCAAATCGCACTCACCACACACACACACACACACACTCACACACACACTCACACACACACACTCACACACTCACACACACACGTGCATACACACACACACACACTCAGCGGTACATAAACGGAAATTGGACGTATTGTATATTTGCCAAGGCCCAGCGCCTCATACAGCCACTGAAAGTTGGACGAAATTGAATTCTGAATTTTGAATTGAAATTACATTGACAGCGAACATAGCACGTGTGTACACACCAATATATTGACATACACACACGCATACATACACGCATGCAAGTAGACAAACACAAAACACTAGCACACACACACACTGAGAAAAGTCTGTTCATTGAAGCGAATGGTGCCCTAAAAATCATAGAGGAAAGCGAAAATCTGAATTATTCCTGATTATCATATTCAAATTGTATCACTATGTAGCCCTGTAGCGCCCTGTAAGACTCCAAAGTATGCAAACACCTGGCCACGGCGTGTAACAGAATGAGAATGTATTTCATTTCCTGCGGGCTTATATAGGGTCGGTCAGGTCATGTCGTGTCATCAGTTGGTTGGTCCACGTCAGCAGTAACACGGTCACACATACAGGACAAATCCGTCAATATACACAAAGCGCGTTAATTGACTGTGGGTGTTTATGTGCGTGTTTGAGTTCATGGAGTTTGAGCGTGAGTGAGTATATGCGTATTTATATATGTATTCCTGTCTGTGCGTTCTACAGTTGTACTTGTGCATTGTGTTAGTGTGAATGGTCGTATGTGTGTGCTTGCGCGTGTGTCGTTGAAGTGTGGAAACGCGTGTATGTATCAAGCACTGTGAGTGATGGGCAGTGTGTGTCAGCGGTTATCAGTGTGAATAAGTGGTGTTATTGTGTTGGCTGTGTGGATTGGGAGTTGTGTGAACGAGCGTTGTGTGATTGTGCGTGCGGGTATTCAATGTGTATATTGTTTGGTAGAGCGTCATTGCTTCATATTACTGCATCAAATACATCGTCGTCATCATCCATTGTCTGTGATTCCTCACCATGGCGGAGGCGAAGCAGAACTTACATTTACAAACATCAATTTAGGCGGTGATTCACAAGTAAAATAATGTTCAAACGTAATTAAATTAAATGGTCAATTCATACAAAGAAAGAACAAACTACCGCAGCTCACACCTCTCGATGAGGGATGCCAATTGAGACCAATCTTGGTCAAACGTTGTTGCCACTACTATAGCCCTATTGTATCACAATTTGAGATAGATTAGGGATAAAGATCGCTTAGAAACTTCTCTTATCGCTGTTGAAGTCGGCTATAGCAGCCTTGAAGCCTGACCAAGAATTGTTTCAATATACAGTGTGTTCCAAAAGTCTGGGACACATTTGAAGTCACCATATCTCCTTGACTATAAAAGGCAGTAAGATATAAGTTGTGACATATTAAATGCAAATTACATAAGTATTTTGAAAGGCAATTTATTTTTATTTATATCCAAAGTGCTCTCATGTAAAAAATGATTTTACAAGTTATTTGAATTTTTCAGATATGTTTTTATATCCCTAATAGTTCGCGAGATATTAGATATGAAAATATGACCAAGACTTTTGGAACACCCTATTTGTTGAAGCCTAAGTGCCTAGATAAATTTCCCACTGGTGAGAAATGAAAGGGTTATATGCCCAGTGGGGAATTATGGTTAGGACAGAAAAACAAATGTTCGTTTATCTCAATCCAAATCGTATATTTTCGTCACTAGTGTCGCCCTGACATTTAATTTGTTTGAACAACTGAATTTATGGGATTTCAAAGCGCTGTTGTGTGGAAATTGAAGGATTGAGAGTCCATAGTCTTCTGGAGAGTTCATTAAGCAGTGAGGAATCAGAAAGAAAAAATGATTATGGACCACTGAATCAGACAGTTCAGTTCAGTTGTTCAATAGGCTTGCTTGCACTAAATCTGTTTTACTTTCGCAAGTTTTCAAGTTTTTTTGTTTCTTATTGTTTGGCAAATAATTAACAGATACACTCGTAGGCATGCCTTGAAGCGTTTTTTCACTATTTGTAGTGCATTTACCGTCGCTGTTTAGCCGAACACAAATAGTGCAACAGATCGGAGAAATGCGCACACAAATAACTGAAGTGGAATCTAATTGGCGGACAAAAAGTAGATACAAAGACAACAGCTATCAAATGCCAATTTATCACACAACAACAGTACCACATAAATGCTTTCACGCAAAATACTCCCTCCCACAAGCTTTCTACACGCCGTTCCCACCCGCGACTTACCACTTCCAACCCTCCTATAGACAACATTCCCACACAATGCCAGTGTAGTGGTTCTACGCGTGAATCCAGTTGTCACACCATGTACACATGACCAACAACGGAGCACTTTCTTGCAGTGTTCGATGGGATATCAATGGGACACACCATCAGGCATTTGACAGCCCGTACGCCATCGCGTTCCTTCTATTGATCGCTAGTCTAGCGGCAATTATCCGCTGGCGTCGTCGCTAATGCACTTGCACGGACAGGTGCATTTGCTGCAAGGTGGGGTTCACCTGAGACGCACTGATAGCTGGGCTGTGTTTGCCCGACTAGAATGTTAGACAGTGAGACACGTATTGGGCGACAAGGCACGATTACACAAGCACACGCACCCATATATACACACACATATATATATATATATATATAACCGATCATTCGAGCAACGTTGGACTACGCTGTGATAGTTTTGAATCCGCTTGTATGTAAAAACACATTGAAAAATTAGAGAAAATATAAAAACCAGGAGCGAATATATGAGCAATCCTCAAATATTTGACTTATTTTGTGAGACGAAAAAGTTAGCTATGTCCACAATAGAAGATTGGAGGTTGAGAGAAGATTTGATTACCGTTCTTGGAGGTCCTATTGGAACAGAACAAGTTAAAAAGTGAAATTCATTTGGATTCTCTTAATCCAGAAGGAATAATTAATTTGGTCTACAAAAATGCGGATCCAAAAAGGACATTCATAAATATATAGCTCACAAAATAGGCCAATAGAAAGCTGCAGTAAATTACCAAGCGATTTTGTTAATCACACCACAACACACATGTTCAAGAGAAAATACGATATCTAGAACGCGGGAGTCACGAGCCTCTGACTCATTTCTGTGGAAATTTGTAATTAGTAAGAACTAGTGAGAACTAGAAAACTCACTCACATTGACATAAACATTAACATACACTGACACTCATCTCCCAATATATTACGAAATATATGCACGCACGAAGTCGCCCTCGTTGATCGTGTGACAGCTGTCTCAGACATAATTCCATATGCATTCAGAAACAAGACGTCCGCATTAATGCATTCAGACTGGAATTAATGCGAGCAAAAGCACAGATGACAGCTGCGCTCTGCTGAATGTGTATTGTTTAATAAGCTCAAAATCACTATGCAAATAGTGTCCAAACGAGTGTAGAACGTCAATGGCGGATCCAGAGGGCTCGGGGGGCTGAAACCCACCAAAATCTTTCCATCAACTCCTCATAGCCAAGATATTCACTAAAAGTGGTAAATTAAAGTATATTTTCTGTAGAATTTGTTGATATACGCATTATCGCAAAGACGTTGCATAGTGATGCATGTACATGACTGATCGCCCCCAAAGATTCAGTCCCCCAAAATTAATTCAGCCCCTCCAAAATTGTTCTCTGCATCCGCCACTGTAGAACGCCGTTTGCAAACTTCCGCTGAGCCATTGGCACGGCTCGGTCAAAACAATCAAGACGAAGTCGCCAAATCGAAAACCGTGATCGAAACAAATTTACTTCCCACTTTAACAGTGGTTTCAAATATTTTCGCATCATTTTCAAATCAGCCGTCAGTACTCGCACCCCATGGAATGTAGGTATGTTTTCACCCGAGTATAGGTGAAAACATGTATTTCCTCTCATTTTTCACATAAATATTTGCACCACCTAGGAACCGAACTCGCACCCCTAAGGATGTGAGCACCCTGCATTATTAGGATCAGCCTGTGGTGTAGCACAGGAGCATTTTTGAACGTGTATTCGAACGATGATAACATTAGTTGGTACAATCCTAGTGGAACTACTGTGGTATATTTTCAGTGTTTGCGTTGCTGCAATAACTAACGCAAAAATTAACACAAGGTTCAAAATGTTTTCAAAATATTTTCACATTTTCCAACACGCAAATACACACATGAACATGTACAGCTTTGTATCACGTATATTGTAATGTATTGCAATGGTTGAGTTGTAGACATAAGCACATGTGTGTACAAAACTAAAACATACATAGTGGATATAGTAATTCAAAGAAAAATGTATAAAATGTACAAGTATGAGACAAACTCAAACAATTAGTTTAATTAAAATATAATAACTTTTGTGAAATGGGTACTCACAGTGACTCCTTCGAAACTGGTGTCTTCCAGGGCGTCCTTAATGAGCGACTCCCATCTCTCATCCTCGTACTCAAAGCCGGCCAACTTTGTTCGGCCGGGAATCGGCGAGCGATTGTGCCTCACCTTCCAATCAACCTGCCAACAACGCAAAGCTGTGTTCAAAGCTGTCTGAATGTCAAAAGTGTAAACTATTGTTGTTGGACTCTGCGGTGCACTCTCATTCCACAAGCGGTAGATCAGTGGTTCGAATCCCGGCAGAGGAGAATTTCTGTGGGCGAATTCTATAATCCAACGGTCCCTGGCCACCCAGCAGTAAATGATGGTACCAGATGTCAGTCATGTGTTTTGTCATGAATTCTGGGTAGGTGACCTTCTCTAATTCGTTTTTCGTCCTTGTGACGCCATAGCGTGGAGAGGGTCGGTTCTGAGGTGGCAGTGAGCTGCACGGGGCACACCTGTGTGTGCATAAGCTTCGGCTTCTTTCCGTGTAGCAGCTGTCACTTGAGGCCTTTAACTTTTAACATTTAATCTTTGTGTCGAGGCTCAGGGGATGATAGCCCTCATACCTTAGTGTTCAAAGTAGTCTCATTTGGCCAACTGCATGGGAACCTTAACTATTATATGCTTAATCAATTGTAACAAATGTCTCAATGAAAAGTATATAACATATAATTGTATATAAACACTTGTCACACAATATTCCTTCTTTGCTATGCTGATTTGGATGACAGTGAACCGAGATCATTAGAATTATCGGAGGGCATTATTGCACAAGCGTATTCCTCAGTGAGTTTGTTAGAGGTATATATACCCCCATACCCCCAGGATCCACGACCATACTGAATGCATGTCAGATTAGACAACACTGATTGTAGATTTTATTTTAATTTCTTCAATTGTATATATAAATATCAGTGAGGCCGTATAAAAAATAATTATAATGATTATGGTTATTAATACCGCATAGATGGACTTAATTCCCATATCATAACAATATACACTAATAATGAATATTATTAATTACATTGTTGTAGAGACATGCTGAGTTTGTGCATGTGTGTGTGTGTGTGTGTGTGTGTGTGTGTTTTTGTGTGTGTGTGTTCATGTATGTTCATTGTGTGCAATCTTGGATAGAATGGTGATGCCCCTGGCCGAATGCTTGCAAATGCACTTTACTTGTATTTTTCTACAAACTTGAGTGTGTTTGCGCACAAGAGTGCCTATGCGATGGGAGTATTGTTTTGTCTATCTACTGTCGCATTCAATGTTTCAACTCCGAAATGTTCGGTGTGTACATTAACAGATGCGCTCGCAGCTCTGCCAAGGCTTTATGCGTTCTGCTGAGCTTTAAATTCAACTTCCATTGATGAATAACCAGAATAGATAGATGAAGCCTGGGTCGCTTCGGAATCACCCGTTTTTAACGCCTTGATGTCGATGCAACAGCAATAAATTCAAATGTACCGTGAAACCTCTGTTTTGACGGCATACCGTTATATTTTTCAAACCTTTCCATCCATAGTGCAGTTCAATTAGAGGCTGACGCTCCATTTTCGACTAGCTGGTGAGAATTTTGAGTAATACGGTAAGTGATACGGATGAAAATGAATCCGGTAACCTAAGCGTATCTATTCAACGGAAAACACTAAGACAAGGTGATTACTGGTAATAAATTCATTAATAAAAACTAGTCAGTCAGAGCTATTGCCAAAAGAGAAGAATTCGTCAAAAAGCTGTTAAAATAGAGATTTTACGGTACATGTTTCATTAAATGTATATATATGCTCTGTATGCGTGATAGATATGTCCAGCACAATGGAGTATTGTGAGCCATATTCAATGAAAAAATTGGTCAGCAGCGAATGGCTTACGTGATGCAGAGCGTAGGCGATGGCCCATATTCCGTCGTAGGCATAGCCATGGAAGCGGGAGTAAGCGTTCTCTCTTGTGCTGTCGTACAGCTCCTTGTACTTGGCTGCCGTCTGAATGGCACACACAAACACACGTGCCGTCTAAATTTCTCACAGCCACACGCAGTAATAACAGCGTGGATTTACCGCATTTTGCCATGTATGAGAGGCGGATGTGTAAGGAGACCCTTTGAATTTCGAGGCAAAAATTCCGTGATTTTAATATAAATAAATGACATTATTTATCATATAAATAACTAAACTCCTATATCATTCTCATCAGAAATATCAACTGGAATCAGTCCTTCAGCAATAACGGCCAGTTCTTCGTCATCATTATGAGAGGAGTCATCAAATGATATCTGATAATATGCTCCATCAAATATCATAACATACTGATGCTAAAAGACTTACCTTCATGTACAAGAGACCCACTATTATTAAGTGAAAATTTAGACCAAAAGGGGTCTCTACTACTAGGGAAAACACGGTACTTCCAGCGACATTTATCTGAGTCTACCAGAGCGAGTGTTCAGTACACCTGCTCCTATGTATGTCAGTGTGTTTGTGTTGTGCTATTTGTGTGTGTGTATGTGCGTGTTCCACCATGTGTCTGTGTGTGTGTGTATGTTTGTCTGTATTTGTGTCCTGTCTGTTAGCTAGAGATGAACATAATATCTAGCTTAATATACATACGGAAACAATTTAGGATAGGTTTTAATTAATAACAATCTGCTCTATCCGTGTTAGTGCCAAGTGTTAATTCCAAATTGCTCAGCTAATTTCGAAAGCCCAAGCATGTAATCAGTAATTCTAATCAGAGAAGGCGAGAATAACCCAGGTAGTATAGCTGAGCAACGTAACTGACACACACACACACACACACACATATACAGACACACACTAGATGATACATATGTAAATATGGGAACATGAATACATGCTTTCTCGGATATTCTATAATTCGTGAATAAATTGGAGCTGTATCTAGCAGTTAACCCAATAATTGTCAATCCTCACCCGCTGATGTGAATCGTATCGTAGGTATTGGATACTCGAACAACAAAGAAAACAGTTCAGGTCAAACAAGCTCTCTACTTTCCATCAATTCCCTCATCGATCACAAACGATTCCCAATTACTTCTAGTTTGCAAGCTTTTTAGGAAGTTGATTATTTTCCAGAATATATTTTGGATTCAAATACTTTCCAAGTGCAATCTATTCCGCGTAGGGGCTGCATGATTCACCTTATAGCTTTTACGTTCATCCTGAGTGAATTGATTCGTTTTGAAATAGCTCGTTGGCTTAGAAGCGCTAGCGGTATAAAAACAGATCTATAGCAAATATTCCGGTTGATGGATTAATTGATCTGATGAATGATTTGTGCGAAGCACTCACAAATCCGGCGACGGTTTTGCGATGGTTGTTGCTCAGATGTAGCACATCGAACAACACCACTCCCTGTAGCACCTCCAGAAGTTCGGCCGGAGAGCACAGCGTTGATTCATCTCCTCTATCATCGGCTGAATGTTCTCCATCGTCTCCTGCCGATGACCTCGTGTCGTCTGCTTGTGAGTGCAGCCACCAATGCTCGCTGAAAAGTCCCTGAATGAGCCACTGGTATTTGCGGCCGTACATGCCGAGTCGATGCGCCTGACAGAAGATGCGACGGGCCCAAGACTCGTCGAAGCTGCCGAGAATCACCCGCACGTCCTTCTCCAGCATCTTGCTCAGCTGGTCGGTAAGCTTGTCGGCGAACGTCTGCATCTCGACCACGGACACGTCGGCCTCGTACAATAGACCCACCATGTCGTTGTGGGCCTGCACCGGCGCGCACAACACCGTGCAACACAACAAACACACAAATATACACATTCAAGCACACATAAATATGCAACAATATATATATATATATATATATATATATATATATATATATATATATATATATATATATATATATATATATATGTATGTAGAAATAAAATATGAAGAAATACGCACACACACAAACGTAATTTGGTATAACATGAATGGAAATCATTTCATAATTCATCAAATAACACGACTAATCCATACTCTGCATTAGATTATAGTGAATTAATCTCAAAACCTGGAATTAACCTAGGTCAAATTGTGTGTATTAACATTATAATGTAATTTCTAATCTCAGCATGTGCAGGCCTCTTGTTTGGACATCAGCGCTTTGTAATTTTGGAAAAATTCAAAGCAGTGTGACAGTGATTGCTTGCTTGTTTGCTTATGCGTCGCTGAGCCGTACACAGAAAACCTTGATGTATAAAAACGTTGATGTGTTATAGCCAAGCCAGAATTAGTCATGCATCACTTTCGCTTCAACATATAATGCTGATCTTTGGCATACCAAATTAAGCAGTGTTTCATCGGATGATTACGCTCGATGTTTTTTGTTCGTCCGTCGAGAGAAACATCAAGGCAACAGTAATCACAGCAACATTTGCCTAAATGGATGGACCCGGCCCCACTAAATTGAAATCATTGGGAAATTCCCCACTGGTGGCACATAGAGCAGCTCAAGTCAAGCGGTAAATTAAAGGTCGGACAAAACAGGACAAATGTGTGTGCGTGAGTGTGTGTGTGTGTGCTGTTGACATTTATTGTGGTGGCACAACTGAATTTATTGCATTTCTCAGCGCTCTTATGGAATATGTAGAGTTGGCTGATTAAGAAGTGGGGAATCAGAGATAAAAGTGACACACCACTGATACCACCACCACTAAGAGGATAGTTTTCCACTTTTCAAAGCAGCAATTTCCCGGTCGTCAGAAGTCAAGGCTAAAGTTATGCCAAAATACTCATCTATATTCACGTAACGTAACTTTTAACGTATATTCTTTTCCGTTCATCTTGATGAACGCCTTTGGTCTGATTGAACTTCAAGTCAACTCAAATAAGTAATTCCTCAGGGTATTCGTCAAAGCATCTCGTATCTGTGTATGTCTGTGTGTGCGTCTGTACGTATGTGCATGGCTGTGTCTGCGTCTGTATGTATATGTATGTCTGTGTGTGTGTAATTTTGTGCATATTTGTGTGTGTGTGTGTGCGTACGTCTGTGTGTGTGTGTGTGTGTGTGTGTGTGTGTGTCTGTGTGTGTGTGTGTGTGTGTGTCTGTGTGTGTGTGCGTGCGCGTGTGTGTGTGGTTGTGTGTGTTTGTGTATATGCCAAGTACTACTATATACTACTATATACTATATACTACTATATACTATATACTACAATATACTATGGTAGAAGTCCTTGGTATATGTATGTGTCTTTGCGTTTGTGTGTGTGTATGTGTATGTGTGTGTGTATGTGTATGTGTGTGTATGTGGTTTGCATGTGTGTGTGTGTATATATATATATATATATATATATCGGTAACATTGGCTAAATAGGTTCAGCTGTTTTACGTTATTTTTTTTCACTCGTTTTAGGAATGAAACATAAAACGAGTCGATTATGCGCTAGAAACATGTGAAATATAGTACTAACAACAATTGAAAAAAATCTTAAATGAGTAAACAACTAAACAACCGGGTGCCGCTTTTAACAGATATTACCTCATTATATGCGCAAACTGCTCTGCAGGCAAATTGCCTCGGTATGCAGCTGAGTTCTGTCGTCGGTACCTCCATTTTACCGGCACAGCCAGATCGTGGGCTCCTCTCAGTCACATAACTACACAACGTAAAGAAGAGAGCGCAAAGATAATGGAGAATTAGGATTGATAAGGAAAGCTCCTACCAGCATGACCTTACCCCTGTGGTAGCGGATAAGAATACTGCCGCCGTACCCGCTGCGTGTCGTAAGAGGCGGCTTAAAGCGGAACTCTCTTTCATTTCTGTGTACTTCGCTTTTCTTTTGGTGCGATATCCGATGAAGAGAGCGATAATCTAGCATTGAATCCATTGAATTTCACATCCTATTTCACTTCGGAATTATACAAACAACCTTGACATTCCGTCGCTCCATCATGTTTCCTATATTGGGCCAGCCAAGGCCAAATAGGACTGAAGATACAATGTCGCGCTATTGCCTTGAGAAATTCATCTGTTCTACTCAGTTGCTGCTGACTAATGAACCCCTCCCCAAGCTGACACGCAATATTTTCTTCTCGAATAATCCACGCCTTTTGATCATTATTGGAGGCAGCACAGTGCGCAATTTAAACAGAGTGGATATGACGTCTGGTCAAATGTCACACCCAGTAGTATTATTGAGCGTTGAGACTGAAACGCTGCGAAAGAAAGGTTCAAAGTAGCCTTACCTGCTTGTCCAAGTAGCTCTCTGGGGCGGACGGTCACCAACCCAGTCCTTTGGGGATTCATGGTTGAACCGTTTTGGACGTACCATCCGCAGATGCACTCCAGGCAGACTTAGTCGTTACGAATTGTGGCAAGCGCTGCAGTCAGGGGCATCCAAATCGTATGTCGTCTGCGTATACTATCATATTGCCACTGGTCAAGCTACACGCCACATCATTCTCCTAGGTTCGAAACCAGGCAGAGGAGAATTTCTTTGGGCGAATTCTATAATCAAACAGTCCCTCTCCACCCAGCAGTGAATGGGCACCAGATATCAGTCATGAATTGTGCCATGCATACTGGGGATATGGTCCTCTCTAATACGTCTTCCCTCCTTGTGGCGTCATAGCGGGGAGAGAGTCGGTTCTGCGGTGGCAGCGAGCTGCACGGGACACACCTGTGTGTTCATAAGCTTCGGCTTCTTGGCGTGTAGCAGCTGTCACTTGAAACATTTAAACTTAACCTTCGTAAATAGAAGCCAGCAATGAGTCAAGCGATGAACCTTGTCGTGCAACGATTGGCATCAATCTTTTGGCGTTCACCACGTATAATCTGCTGCCCACCGTCAGATAGCTGAATATCCACAATGAACCTACACCAGTGGTTCTCAAACTTTTTCTGATCGAGTACTACTTGGATGTATAGTACATACGCTGCGTACCACCGGGTTCCACCAAGTTCGATCAGATATCGCTTCATTACATAATTGTACAGTTAGAACACAAAGTAAGCTAAAATCAGCTCAGCAAAGTCATTAAGGCTGAAGATCCTTGCTCACACTGCAATGTCGAGGAGAAAACCAGTAACTTTTAATGACCCCGTAACAGTGGCGGATCCAGAATGCAACTTTGGGGAGGGAGCTGAATTAATTTTTGGGGGACTGAATTTCGGGGGCAATAAATGATGTACATGTATCAATATGCAACGCCTTTGCGATAATGCTTATATCAACAAGTTCTACAGAAATATATTTTTTCTTCACTTGTTTCATTGAACCTCTTGTTTATGAGGAGATGTTGGAAACATTTTGGGAGGTATCAGCCCCCTGAACCCCCCTCTGGATCCGCCATGTCCCGAAAGTGTTCACGTACCACCTGGAAGGTCCCCGTATACTACTAGTGGTACACGTACCACAGGTTGGGAGTCACTGCTCTAAACTATACCAACACGATTTTCTCTTTAGCCACACTGCCGAAAGCTCTGCTCAAATCCAGTTGTTAGTCTTGGTGTGCTCTCAACCATACCGTGTACGAGTACAATAGGGCCGCGGGACATGTCAAATGAATTAATTCAGCATTCCAGAGAGCTTGATGTCGTAGCATCGCCGTTGGCACTGATTTCATTTCACGTTCTAATTCATTCCGCGCTTGAGTGCGTGCGTGTGTATTGGTGTGTGTGTTTGTGTGTGTTTTCACACCGACTTAAGAGTGTGTCTGTGTATGTGTATATGTGTGTGCGTGTATGTGCTTGCGTGAGTGTCTGTGCGTGTGTGTTTGTGTGTTCGTTTGTCGTCACAGGCGTTCGCGCCTCGGTCGGTCGATCATAGAACCAACTAATGAAGACTCTGTTTGTATATACATTTGTGTGTATGTGTGTGTGTGTGTGTCAAATTTCCGCTATACGCGTGCAATATACGGAGGGTGCGTACAATATACGATGCTGTCTAATGTCAAATACACGCCGTACATTGGCTTCTGTATTCTGACTATGCAAGGATGTGTCAAAGCTGGAGATGCAAAAGTAGTTTTTTTGGTAGCTGTTTTTTGTGCAAAACTACATGTACTATTAGGTTTTTTTGGGGAGTTTCAAGTTTCATTCTAATTGTTCTCGGATGTCGGCTTTCAATTAATCGAAACGAATTTCATTCAAGTTATTTATCATTTCACGTAGCTTATTCCCAAGGTCATTAAAAATGCAATAATAAACAAAAATATTTATAATTAATTATTCCAGTGTGACAGTGTGTTTTTAAAGGCTGTTGAAAAAAAATATTCAGACATTCAGTTGTGAGACGCCCAATAAATAATAAAAATACTATTAATAACGTTAATAATATTATTATTATTAATATAAAAATAGCAATAACAATTATAATATGACTTACAAAAGTATTATTAAGAATAATAATAATTAATTGCACAATTGCCACCACAAAACCATTAGCGACAGTGATTGTTCATAAAAATATAATGACTGTTAATAACAAGATAATTTTTGTTCATCACAGGCGCTGCTAGTTGAGGTGAACAATGCTGACCAGTGTGTAGCGAGGATTGTCCTGACATAATGTGGCCACACGGCGCCAGCTGTGGCGCTGAACAAAAGCGATGCGCGCCATGTCGAGGTCGCGCGAGTTGGGAACGACCCGATAGAAGTTTGGAAAATTGCGCGCCGTATACTTGGGATGAGTGTCGGCATACGACAGCTGTTCAACATAGCAGTTGCACACACATACATACACATACATACATACACACACACACAAGATTCACACCTATAATTGTTAAGATTATTCGGACACTTTTGATGCGTGGAAACTGCCCCTGCGATAAGGGTGCTTATTCTTCCCAAAAATAATCCAACTTTTGGTGGGTAAGCATAATTTGACATAATTTGAACGATTATGGTTGCTATTGCATCAGAATATACTCGATTGAATAATAATTATGGGGTAGCGAATCCACTAGGAATAGTGTATGTTTTACAATTTTGAGCGATTTTTGCCTATTAACTTACAAATAGTACACTCAGCAAAATATATATTTCAGTCGAAAAAAATATGTGCTCAGTTTTGAGGATAGGAATTGTATGACTTATGAAGGGATTTATAGTAGTCCTAAAGACCACTATTAATAGACACTGTTAAAGACTAATATCGTAGTTAATAGTCCTTGCCTAGTGTACAAGCTCAGCACTCTATGCCGTGCCAATGGTACAGTATCCTCTCCAGTCAGAAATCTGCAATTGTTAGTTATTCTCATCAATGCCATCTGACCAGTCAGTCATTGTGGCGTGTTTTTCCATACTCCCGCCATTGCAAATGCACCTCGTATGGTTCAGACACCTTCTCTGGTTCAAACACAGAGCCTCAGTATCCAAGACGCGTGTGTTTGATGTACGCATTGTCATTCATAGTGCGAACATCAGCCCCACACCCTGGCTACACTCTCACAAGGCAGTTGATTGCTTCGCACTTCCAGATGCAATCGCTGCTTTCGGAGACGCGGCGCTTCATATGTGGACGTTGTCGTTGAGATGCGGGAATGACGACGAATAAACAAGAGAGAGTGCGAGAAAGAGAGAGAGAGAGAGGGTGCTTGCGGGTCCGCTCGAGCATGGAGGCGATAACAGCCATTTAGCGCTGATAGCAGCGTAACCGGCGATGTGACCGACTGCGCAGTGCATTCTGTCGGCGTGTCATTGTTAGAACATTAGCTGGGAGCAGAGCCGGTGCGAGGTCTTATGAAGCCTCCCGAGCAAAATGCTTTAGATCTTGGACACCATTATAATAGAAGTGCGGCTTTGGTAAAATTCAGTTATAAGTGGCTCCTCGGTCGCCATAAAGCCGAGTGTTATTTACGCGCGACTTTATGATAAACTAGCATTAAAACCCGCCCGTTGTGCGGAGGAATTCATAAAATGGAATTAATATTCATAAAAATTCGTATTCATAAAAAATATTCCAAATTAAAAAAGAAAATGAAAACTCATAAGTTACTCAATAGAAATGAAATCTTACTCAATAGAAAAGTCCAAGTGTGAATATTTTTATTTTTCTTTTAAATAATATTTTCCCTCAACCCGACTCATATATAAACCCACCCATTGTGCGGAATAATTCAGAACACAAACACGTAACAAACAATGAAAATTCTAGCATGTAAACCCGCCCGTCGTGCGAAACAGTTCATACTATTAAATTTGTATTCAATTCATAAGAGAAAAGGAATGTGAATTAAAAAAGAGTGGAGAAAACCCATAAAAAAGTCTAAATTTCTATATTTTCATATTTATTTTCACAAAATAGTTTGCCTAAACCGCCACCATATTTATACATGCCCGTCGTGCTAAATAATTCAGAACTCAGACACGAAACAATGAAAAATGACTACACTTTTTCATCATAATGTTTCCAAAAATTTTTTACAACTTAACATCACCGTCTAGCATTGTAACGCGCCAGTTGTGCGGAGCAATTCATATTTGAAATTCATTATGAAATTCATATTTAATTCATAAACATATTGAAAATTAAAAAAGAAAACAGATATACTCATTAAAATCTTACTCAATTGAAAAGTCTAAATTTAATTATTTTTATTTATATTTTGGCAACATATTTTCCTTTAACCCGCCTCATATGGAAACCCGCCCGTCGTGCTCAACAATTCATAAAATAAAATGCATATTCAATCCATAGAATAAACTGTATAAAAATTAAAAAGCATAAAATTTAATGATAGCGGAAAATATATATGTTTAAGCAATACATATTATAGCGGTAAAAGTAAAATAGTACTTAAGCAAATGATGTTGGGGAAAGATGTTAAAGTGTTTTTAGATCATTTTTTCAAATGGTTCATTTAAAAAAAGGTATTTTTTTTTTAAAATAAAAATGTTCCGCGGGCAGCAGCTATAGACAATAGAACGTTTAGAAGCTAGAATATTTACTGCTAGCAAAATATCATATACCTCGCTATCATTTAAACCCACTCTTTATATATACATTTAAGCCCGCCCGTCGTGCCGAACAGTTCATAGAATATAATTAATATTCAATTCATAAAAAAATTAGTGCAAATTGAAAAAAACCCATAGAAACGTTTTAGCCAATATAAAAGTCTCAATGTGAAATTTATGTTTCAATTTATAAAACATGTTTTTCCACAACCCGCCTCATATTTAAAGCTGCCCGTCGTGCGGAATAATTCAGAACTCAAACACGAAACAAACACAAAGAAAATTGATGAAAAACGACCAATAGAAAAAGTCAAATTTGTAAATTCTTGTTTTAATTATTGTCGAAGTTTTTCCCTCAACACTGCTCAAATTCTCATCCGTCCTTCGTGTGTAGTAATTCAGAAGTGTAACACTATCAAAACAATGAAACTTTCTCTCATCTCTATAATTCCAGATTTATGCTTCCGCTAAAACAGCATATGCATATAGTTGGCATTGCATGATATTACAACCCATATCCTTATGCAACTTAAGCGTATGCTACTTGAAATTAAACCAATTAAATTACACAGTAAAATTCAGTAGTTTACTTTGTTCCCAGTAGCATTTTACCCGCCCGTCGTGCGGAACATGTGTAAATATTGAGGACAATAATGACTTTCTATTCAGTATAGTGTAGCATTAATTAAACTGTACCCAATAAAACCACACCATGCATGCTTGGAGCTAATATGATGCATTCTTAATTGTGATTGGGCTTCAGTGAAATTTAATCGGTGTATATTCCTGTGTAATCGCAAGTGCGCATAATAGCTGTCAAATTGGTAATATGTCCTTTTGACTTTACACCGCCGTAACTTCCTTCAGATACACTTTGGAAAATTACAAATTATACCGTATTGTAGAAAACAAG
The DNA here is from genome assembly GCA_916048095.2 of Sacculina carcini. Taxonomy (NCBI): domain Eukaryota; kingdom Metazoa; phylum Arthropoda; class Thecostraca; family Sacculinidae; genus Sacculina; species Sacculina carcini. The sequence goes on along the minus strand of OU696582.1, from coordinate 2,563,192 downwards.
ATTTCTAGCACGTTGATATAACTTATTTTTATGTATAACAAATAGTTACTGAGAAATAGTAGAAAAATATATAAATTTTTGTCGCCCGGTGTTCAAGTGTAATTTTGGATGTATTTGAGAATTTTGCCAATTTTACACGTTTTTTGTATCATTTGTGGGTATAAATTATAACTTTTCTTATAGAACACAAAATTATCTACACAGTAGTATATTCCTGTGTAATCGCAAGTGCGCATAATAGCTGTCAAATTGGCAATATGTCCTTTTGACTTTACACCGCCGTAACTTTCTTCAGATACACTTAGGAAAATTACAAATTATACCGTATTGTAGAACACCAAATTTCTAGCACGATGGTATAATTTATTTTTATGTATAACAAATAGTTATTGAGAAATAGTAGAAAAATGAATTAATTTTAGACGCCCGTTGTTCAAGTGTAATTTTGGATGTATTTGAGAATTTTGCCAATTTTACACATTTTTTGTATCACTTATGGGTATAAATTATAGCTTATCTTGTAGAACACAAAATTCTCTACACAGTAGTATATTCCTGTGTAATCGAAAGTGCGTCAATTGTGATTGGACTTCAGTGAAATTAAATCAGTGTATATTGATGTGTAATCGCAAGTGCGCATAATAGATGTCAAATTGGCAACATGACATTTTGACTTTACACCGCCGTAACTTCCTTTAGATACACTTTGGAAAATTAAAAATTGTACCGTATTGTAGAAAACAAAATTTATAGCAAGATGGTATAATTTATTGTAATGTGTGACAAATATTTCTTGAGAAATAGGTAGAAAAATCAATTAATTTTAATCACCCGGTGTTCAAGTGTAATTTTAGATGTATTTGAGAATTTTGCCAATTTTACACGTTTTTTGTATCATTTGTGGGTACAAATTATAAATGTTCTTATAGAACACAAAATTATATACATAATAGTATAATTTTTATAGCTGTACCATTGCTGGTTTATGAGGAATAGATAGCGAAATATTGACCAAAATATTCACGTTATTTTTGCTAATTTTGCCTTTTTGCCTTTTTGTCATTTACACTTCACACCGCCGTAACTTTTTTTTAATACACTTTGGAAAATGAAAAATTATACCGTGTTGTAGAAAACAAAATTCGCAGCATGATGGTATTATTTATTTAGATGTGTGATGATTAGTTTTTGAGAAATAGATAAAAAAGTATAGAAAATCGGACGCATGGAGTTTAAATATAATTTTGAATGTATATTGAATTTTTTTCCATTTTACATGTATTATATTTAATTTTTGGGTATAAATTATAGTTCGTTGAGTAGAACAAAAAATTTTCTACACAGTGGTATAATTTGTATAGTTGTACCATTGCTGGTTTAGGAGGAGTAGTCTTCAGAAAATTGACCAAAATTTTCGCATTTTTCAGGGTTCATTTTGTCTTTTCACCGCTATAACTTTTTTTGGTTTCATTTTTGAAATTTAAAATTTAGTGTAAAGTGTAGACAAGAAAATTTCCAACGTGATGGTTTATATTGTTAGCGGGTACGCTAAGTGTTGGTTGAGTATTAGCTGATAGAAAATGGACCAAGGATGGTGAACACACAGACACACACACACACACACACACACACACACACACACACACACACACACACACACACACACACAGAGGATCTCTTTTATATATATAGATTTTAACATCCTGCGTGAGGCAACGGGGCTCCTCAACACTCGGGACCCCCATCCATGGGGTTTGAGGAGGGCGGTCGCTACATCTCTGGCTGGGAGCGCACACAGGCTTGGTAAATCCGTCGCATATGCAGTGCCGTATTTTAACAAAACAAAACAATGCAAAAGCTAAAGACGAATAGGTTGACAACTTGCTACATGTACAGCAGTGGTGCTTAACTCTTTTTTACGGCAGCCAAGCTATTCTGCACTAATCAAGCATCGCATTCCAAGCCTACATAGATATACGATTTATCTATATATATATATATATATATATATATATATATATATATATATATATATATATATATATATATATAATTATTATGCTTTTAATCATAGTATAATCTAATCATATTCTGCTTAGAATCCTAAGACTAGGCATCATGTATTAACATGTATCATCATGTATTTTAACAGTATCTAATAATATTTTAATGGTAAGATAATTATTTTCCACAAAGTCTTAGCGACCCAATAAACTGGCTTGGCAACCCAGCTCTAGGTCGAGCCCCAGGGGTCAAGACCACTGACGTACCGAATGCATTCAAAATTACAACTCTTACATTCGTTGAAAAAAGCAAATGTCTTGTGGAATTAACCTGGACCAGACAAACATCTGGTTTTCGAGCCCCATGTGTTCGGTGAGTCAGTTTCAGGGGTTTGGCGGCTCTGTTCACCCACTCGTATAATTCGTGACGTCAAGCTTATTCTGCTAGTCAAGCTCTGCTTGGTCAACATTGGCTGCAGCTAATCACGCCACATCGCTTGGTCTTGATATCTGTGCTGCAAGCAACTCGGTCCAATCAGTAGTATCCTACTTGTGTGGCTGTCTTGATCGTGCGCGATTTGTGATTATTCTTATAATACTTCAAACACGAAAGGTTTGATAAATACATGCATAGAACTTGTGGGGTTCAGTGGTTCCAATATGAAATATTATATGGCCAATATTATATGAAAAACCACCGTTCGAAGGATACGCATTAAATTGTCTGTTGTGGAGTTCAGGACAAATCGTGTTCAAACTTTTATCACAAGACTTTTCGCTCACCTGGGCCAGGTTCCAGTACTTGGACGCCTTGGCGATGGGGTCTGTGACATGAGTACAGGCTGCCCCGAACAACGCCAGCTTCTTGGGCGCATTGTGGATCAGATCGTAGAACGCCTTAATCGCAACAGCCGCGTTGCACTGAAATACAGTCAGATATCGATCAAGTCAATAGACGTATTACTATTGATTACCATCGTAAGTTTATATTAATAAGATAATATGACGTATATATGTTTCTAACGTCAATATTACATGGAAATTGGCATTATTGCATAATGACATTATTACATAACTTACATGGATATTTGCCCATTGTGAATGAGTAAAACGTTTAATAATCGACTACTAAGCCCATCGTAATACTCAGAACATGTCCACCTTTATAGTCATTACGTTGGTCGTAGTTATATAAATGTTTATATTACAATACCATCATATATATGAGTTGGCAGACATTATGCAAATATCAATCGAGCAAATATCAAATGAGCAATGGCAAATCATCTTTGGACAAATACAAACCACACTCAATGATAAAACAACTCTGCTAAAACACAAATAAAATTTGGATTCACTCAAATATTTATAATCATTCATTATTGTTAAACTAACCTATTCTTAACCAAGGGACATTTTAGGTAAAACATTAAGATCTTGTATTTTTTTGTTGTAAATTCTATAGGAAAACGCAAATTAGGTATATACATCATGTTGATCAATACATAATGTGCACAAAGTATATACATTATTGAGGTATTTCCACGCACTGGCGTATCCAGAGCGAGAGCTCATGGGGCTGAATGGGCCTCCCAAAATGTCATTTTTCAATAGGAAGGTAAGTTTTCCGCGCGCACATTCACAAAAATGTTCTCATTCTATTAATTCGAAATATAGCCACCCTACAGGATAAAGGTAAAAGGTTAAAGGCCTCGAGTAAACATTTGCTACAAGGGAAGAAGCTCAAGCTTATGAACACACAGGTGTGTCCCGTGCAGCTCGCTGCCACCGCAGAACCGACCTTCTCTACGCTATGACGTCACAAGGACGGAAGACGTATTAGGGAGGGCCACCTCCCCAGAATGCATGACACAACACATGACTGATATCTGGTACCATTTACTGCTGGGTGAACAAATGTTTTTGGATTATAGAATTCGCCCAATGAAATTCTCCTCCGTCGGACTTCGAATCACGGACCTCCTCTTGTGAGGCGGGTGTGCTAACCACTACACCACCACATAGCATTGCCCTTTCGCGCAGTGGCGTAGCTAGGCTATCTGCCGCACTCATCTTGTATATTTGCTGGTCACTTAGCCGCCAGAGACTGTGCGCTTCAACACGACTGTAATAGGGAATTAGCAAGTCCACATGTCGATACAGCTGAAAAGACTAAATCCTTATAATAGTGCATTCTTCCAGTCAACTTATCGGATATCATTATTATTAATTGATCTTGCCTTCACTCAGCTGTTTGAGATTACGACAGCAAATATGAACTTGTATATCCAAATATAAGATTCAAATATATCGAAAATTCAACGTATTCAGCAGCTATTGTGTCGCCCCCGGAGGTGACCACCCCACGCACCTCCTACTCTACATCCCTGCTCTCGCGACGAACTGTATCAAAAAGCGATGAATCTTCAATATGGTCCGACCGAAATTGTCGGTGTACGAAAAGCGACCAGCTTGGTCCAGAATAACTAAGTATTGATCAATTTCTAGGTGAACTTCATGCATTCACCTCACTCAATGGTTAACTATGAAATGAGGCCAAATCACCGTGATGAATTCGCTTCAATAATACCAGTGTCTGAGTAGAACTCGATAGGAGACGATAGTAGACACAACCACGAAAAGACGATCGACAAAGGCAACGATTATCGAATGCTCAATGCCGCAGTGCATTGGAATCACCGCTGACTTCCAGTGGCCTAGTTCCACAATTGGAGTTGTTTGCTATCAAGTTGACTCTGTTGTCACTGGCGGATCCAGAGGGGAGATCAGGGACTGAAGTCCTCTCCAAAATGTTTTCATCAACTCCTTATAACCAAGAAGTTTAATAAAAGAAGTCAACAAAAAAGTCTTTATGTAGAATTTGTTAATATAAGCATTATCGCAAAACATATTCGCACAATGTGTGTGTGTATGTGTGTGCGTGTGTGTGTGTGTGCGTGTGTGTGTGTGCGTGTGTGTGTGTGCGTGTGTGTGTGCGTGTGTGTGTGTGTGTGCGTGTGTGTGTAAATGTTTGTGTATATATCATTGAGAAATATCCCAAGTCACTACCTTGACAAGCTACCTAGTCACTCATACATAATTCAGCCCCCAAAGTTGCACTCTTGATCCGCCGATCCCCGTCGTTTCACATATTGAATAGCCAACAAGTGAATTGACAAGAACATGGTGAATATTGTCCACAAATCAATGAATAGTTACCAGCAAAAATAAATGTAAAAACGCAACAAAATATTTCATAGATATATCTCGAGAAGACAATTCCAAAATATACTAAATTGTTTTCGTTGGGCGCATAGAGAGTTAACGGCGAAATTCTGCAACACAAACACATTGAAATACATGACAATGCAAACGCATTTAACAAGTAAAATCATTAAATCTGCGCATTCATTCATTCGTTCATTCAATAAATTCAATCATGTGCGCTAACGATATTCGAACGACGGCTTTGAAGCTTGTAATTACTAAATTTTGCCCGCTAGCTCGCTGCGCTAAATGTAGAGCTTACGTGGTACGTGACCTTTTTCCTCTAAGCACCACTTCTTAATGAGCCACCTCTTCATTTTCCATATAGGCGCTGAGAAATCCTTTGAATTCAGTTGTCCGATCGAATTGAATGTTAGGAAGTCACTAGTAATGAAAATAATCGAATTCAGATTGATAAGAACATATACGGACAATATATATGTTTGTGTGTGTGTGTGACATCTCATTTAGCCATTTCCACGTACACACACACACACACACTCCGCCTCTTCTCTTGCAATTTGTAAGCAGACCGCATGTAATTGTCAGTTGCACATTGGTCGGTCCCCGGGGTAAGGACGGACGCTGACTCGTGTGCAGTCGCTTGTGAAATGGAAGCCATTACAGACGACACGGTCACCTTCATACACAGCTGCGGTTATGGCAGCCGCTCCTTGGGGAAGCGGGCGAGCACTGCACAGCTACTGTGCGGAGGCCGAGCGTGGAAAATGTGCAATGTAAGCGTTCTCTCAAAGACGCGTTCTCTCAAAGAAATTCCACTCGAAGTTGAGCTGACGACGTAATGGGCATAAACTAGAGCAGGGGTTCTTAACGGGAGGTTCATAATTTTTAGGAACTAGTCTCGCACCCCTAGCGGGTTCGAGACTAGTTCCTAAAGGGTGTGAAGAATCTTGTGAAAATTATTATAATTAATTTTTGCTATGTTATATATATAAACCTAAATACACTTTTTCCTACAGGAATTTTAAGCTATATGAATCAGCATTGAATGAAAAACAGACTTTATTATTACGTTGTTTGCATTTTTATCTTTTTCGTATAGCTATAAGAATCCAGAGGGTACGAGAACTGACTGCGGATTTGAAAATGGTGCAAACACTGAGAAAACTTTGAAAACTAATTGGTCAGACAATGCAATGAGACAAATGGGGTTGACATGATCAATTACCATTGAAAATCTGTCGATTATGAAAAGCTGCCTCTTATTTATCACTTACAAGCCTTTACATAGATATTGTAATTTAGACTGCGGAAAATGTCACAACGCTAAACTACAAAGACATTAATAGGATGTGTTTGGCGTTGTAATTCAGTATTTTCAGCCAATAAGGTTATCGCCATTGACTGAAGGTTATCATGGGACATATTTAATGACGACTCATATCAAACAAAAGAAAAAATTTGCGTGTTCATAACAACAACAAAGTAACTATATGATACAATATGAGAGATTTCCGATACAGCATCCAAGCAGAGCATTCATCTCCAATTCACCCCGGGCACATTACATAATCACGCACAACCATGCAGATAACGCATAATTATTGGCAATATTCACTCGGCACAATATCCGATTACTTTGACATACAAAATATATGACACATTATATAGAGTATATATAAAGTATACAAAATATATATGACACATTATATAAAGTATATATAAAGTATATAAAGTATACAAAGTATATGTAAAGTATATAAAGTATATATAAAGTATATATAAAGTATATATAAAGTATATATAAAGTATATATAAAGTATACAATGTATATATAAATTATACAAAAGTATATACAAAGTATATATAAAGTATATATAAAGTATATATAAAGTATGTATGAAGTATATATAAAGTATACAAAGTATATACAAAGTATATATAAAGTATACAAAGTATATATAGAGTATACAAAATATATAACGTATACAATGTATCTATATATATAATACAAAGTATATATATATATAGTATACAAAGTATATATAAAGTATATAAAGTATATATAAAGTATATATAAAGTATACAATGTATATATAAATTATACAAAAGTATATACAAAGTATATATAAAGTATATATAAAGTATATATAAAGTATGTATGAAGTATATATAAAGTATACAAAGTATATACAAAGTATATACAAAGTATATATAAAGTATACAAAGTATATATAAAGTATACAATGTATCTATATATATAAAGTATATGACACATTCAGAGATGAACGGAAATCTGGTCAGCTGCAAACCGCATGCAATTAAAACGTGCAATCATTAGTGCTTCCGAGAACACACGCACACACACACACACCCATACACATACACATATACACACACGCACACACACACACAACGCAATATGCGCAACAAATCGAAGACACGTAGTCAATGCTAGATTCGCCAAAGTACGATCAACGAAGCGTATAATGATTGTTGAGTGCATTGGCGACCCTCAGTAGAGGCGCGTTTTTCTGTCGTTTTTGGTAAGTCAATGCATCACTAGCTAGTGGCACAAAAATCTGACAGCAGAGAGCGCAAACACACACACACACACACACCGACACACACACACACACACACACACCGACACACACACACACTACACGATCGTGTGCAAGTGGCATACGTAGAGACAGCCAATAGCGTCCAATCACGACCCAATGATAGCACTCAATACACACACACACATACATACACAATCGCATGCACGCACACATACATACACACATACATAGACACGCAAGCATCCAGAAGGCACACGCACGATTACACACGCACACGTGCACAATAGCACACACACACTCTCCGACCGGAATACCAGCTAACCAGCCTAAGTAGGAGTAAGCACGCACACACTCAGGTGACTAATATATATATATATATATATATATATATATATATATATATATATATATATATATATATATATTCATATAAGCACAATACACATAATAACACACAACAAATATAAACAATTGTACAAAAATGTTGGCGAATATGGCGAATTGTCTGAAGATGGAGTCAGCAAACTCTGAAACGTTACAGAATATCGGGAATCTTTTGAAGTGTTTGAGTCAAAGCGACCAGAAACTGGCGAGAGATTTAGAATCCAGCAGGAAAAATAATAGCAAAATGCGAAATTGCAATAGAATATAATCTCGTTTGTAAGCGCTGAAATCTACTGCCTGGCTACACCAATATCATATATATATATATATATATATATATATATATATATATATATATATATATATATATATATATATACAATAAACCCTCTATTCGATCGGTATGCCGTTCTATTTTTCAAATCTTAACCGTAGTGCCGTTCGATTACAGAGTGCCACTATAATTTTCGACTAGCTGGTCAGAATTTTGAGAAGATACGGTAGATTTATGAATGTAAAGCCAAGCAGGTAACGTACGCATATTTATTTAACAAAAACAAGCAAATTCAGGATGATTTCTAACAATTAATCAAAAATTTATTACTAAAAATCAGTCATAGCTATTGCCAAATGAGAAGAAGTAATTAAAATGACCATTAATTAGAGGTGTCGTTCAAATAAAGGCTTTACGGTATGTATATATATATATATATATATATATATATATATATATATATATATATATATATATATGTAGTGTGATGCTGCCCCGCCCAGAGGGCGCGGGCGCGGCTAGCGTGGATGACGCTACCCGCTACGAGTCAGTGTGTGTCCAGGAGTGGTCGTGTGCAGGTCGTGACGGTGTTACCCTATTGTACGTGTCCGCTTGTAACCACGCTTTATAATACATGGCGCAGCCGACTGAGACTCAGCAGGCTCTTCTGGAAGGTCAGCAACGACAGCTGGACCAGTTGACATCGCTGGTAAGCATGCTCGCCCGGCAGCAGCTGGAACCGGCAGCCCCCGCCGGTGCACCTGCTGTGGCTCCCCGGGTGAATGCCCCGCCGCCAGCCCGCCTGTCCTACGACACGACTGCAGCTGGGTTCACAGCGTGGAAGGAACGAGTGCTGGCTCATGGCACGTTATCTGGCAGCGAAAAACTCAGCCCAGCCCAGCAACAAGCGCTGCTCACCACGCTGCTGGACGATGAGTGGTGCCGCATCATCCGACACTCTGTGGCTCTGCCGGCGGACGCTGATCTGCCAGCCTGCATTGAGCTGCTGGAAAACCACCAGCGGTCACGTCAACAGGTGTTAGTGCAGCGCCGGCATTTTTTCTCCCGCCGCCAGCACGACGGGGAGAAGGTGGGTGACTTCGTGCTCTCCCTGCGTGAGATTGCGGCCTGCTGCGATTTCTGCAGCAGTTGCCGCGATGAGCGCATTCGCGACCAGATCGTCATGGGGACCGCTGACTCCACTGCCCTGCACCAGCTGCTGCAGGTTGCCCACAACGAATTGTCGCTGGAGAGGGCAGTCAAAATTTGCGAGTCAGCGGAGTGCGTCCGCCATGATGTTGTGGCCATGCAGCGAGCCACGCCCGATGTGGCTAGTTCGGCCACCATCCGTACAGAGGTCGCCGCCGTGCGCCGTCAACCACTGCGCATGCGCGAGCAGTTCGGCCAGCAGCCACTGCGCATGCGCGACCAGCATGACCGTCAACCACTGCGCATGCGCGACCAACCGAACCTGCAGTCAGCTGATGGCGGAAACGGCTCTGCATGCGATCGCTGCGGCCAAAGACACCAGACGGCGCCATGCCGCGCTGCTGAATGCGTCTGTCGCCGATGCGGAAAGCGCGGCCACTACGCGCGTGCATGCCGTGCGTCCCAGTCCGGCGCGGGCCGCCGCCGAAACAACTTCGTCGAATATGTTGGCTGTGATGCAAACGATGGTGTTGTGAACGACGAAAATACACAAGACACATTGTATATCGGTGATATTTTTGATCGTGCGGAACGCACCCGTTTGACCACCGTGGGCCTAACCGTTTCCGTGGGGGGGCACCAACCGCGCAAAATCACATGGCGCTGTGATTCTGGGGCCGATGTCTCCGTAGTAGATGCTGTAGTCGCGCAGCAGCTCGGGGTAGCCGCCAAGAGCTTATGTCCACCGCCGTCGCGCCTGCGGGTCGCCAACGGCCAGCCACTGCGGTGTTTGGGTACATTCGAGGCGCTGCTGCGACTTGGCGACGCTTCTTGCCGCTCCACAGTGTACGTGGTGCCATCAGTGCGGCGCCCTCTGCTCTGTTGGCGGGACGCAGTGGAACTGCGCCTGCTGCACCGCGCATTTCCGCGCCAGATGTCACGCGAGCAGCATCTACAGCAGGTGACCGCAGGACCGTCAGTCCCGATGCCGCGACATTGCCCTCGCTGGACCAGCGCGGCGCAGCCTACCGCTGCAGAGCGACGGGCACACAGCGAGCAATTGTTGGCGGCCTTCACTCGCGTGTTCTCTACGGACGGTCCCCTCCGCGAGATGACTGGCGGTGCAATGCGGATTGACCTCCGAGATGATGCCGTGCCCAACAATGTGACCGCCCCTCGTTCTGTGCCATTCTGCCACCGCGCCCAGGCACAACAGCAGCTGGAGCAGCTGCAGCAGCAGGGCGTCATTGAGCCGGTGTCCCACCCGACTGACTGGTGCTCGCCCATTGTCGTGGTCGGCAAACGAAACGCGGACGGCACGCCCAACGGTTGCCGCCTCACGGTGGACTTTACCCGTCTCAATCGTTTCGTCCGCCGACCGACTCATCCGGTTCGCTCGCCTGTCGAGGCCGTAGCCAGCATGGGCCTCGGCAACCGGTGGTTCACCCAGGTGGACGCCCTACAGGGCTACTTTCAGGTGCCCCTGCGCCGCGAGGACCGAGACCTCACCACTTTCATCACGCCGTGGGGTCGGTTCAGGTTCTGCCGGGCGCCAATGGGCCTGGTGTCAAGCGGCGACGAGTTCAACCGGCGCGGCGACGTCGCCTTGGCTGGCTTAGCGGACTCGTGCAAGATTGTTGACGACGTGCTGGTGCACACTGCCAGCTACGACGACCATCTGCACCGAGTCTGGCAACTACTGCAGCGCTGTGACGACGCCGGCGTCACTTTGAACCGGAAAAAGTTCGTCTTTGCGGCCACTGCCGCCAATTTCTGTGGCTTCCACATCACGTCCTCCGGATTTACCATCGACGAGAAGAAAATTCGGGCCCTGGCTGACTTCCCTACACCGACGGACCTGACCTCACTGCGGTCGTTCTTGGGCTTGGCGAATCAGTTTGGCGACTTCTCTGACGCCATCGCTTCTGCTGCCGAGCCCCTGCGTCAGCTGCTCCGCAAAGGCGTCGAGTGGCAGTGGTCGTCACAACACGACGCTGCTTTCATGGCCGTAAAACGCGCGTTGGCCAGCCCGCCCGTGCTTGGCCACTTCGACCCGACAAGGCCCACCATGTTGGAGACGGACGCGGCAAGACAGAAAGGCCTCGGGTTTGTGCTCCGCCAGCGGGACGACCAGGGCCGCTGGCAGCTCATCCAGTGTGGGTCGCGATTCGTCTCCGACACGGAGAGCCGTTATGCCGTCTGCGAGCTGGAGATGTTGGCCGTGGTGTGGGCCTGCCAGAAATGCCACCAATATCTGGCTGGCCTGCCCACCTTCAATGTGGTCACCGACCACAAGCCGCTGGTGCCCATCCTGAACGAAAAGGCGCTCGGAGACATCTGCAATCCTCGTCTGCAGCGCATGCGTCAGCGTCTACTGCACCTGACCTTTGTCGCCAGCTGGAGGCCAGGAGCACAGCACAACATCGCCGACGCCCTGTCACGCGCACCCTCCCAGCCGGCCGGTGCTGACGCGGACGTGGACGACTCTTCGTCTGGATTTTTCATACAGACGCTAGACGCCTTCTCAGATGAGGACGATGAAGGCCGCCGCACATCGCCAGTCGACACCACTCTGGAGGCGGTGCGAGCTGCGTCTCTCGCGGACGACGAGTGCTGTCAGCTGATGCCGTACGTGCTAGACGGCTTTCCTCAGCATAAGCATCTCCTACCGTCCAGCCTTCACCAGTACTGGGGTGTGCGCGACCAGCTCACTGCGGACCATGGCCTGATTTTGGTCGGCTGCCGTCTGCTTGTGCCCAAGCGCCTGCGAAAAGATACCCTCCGCCGCCTACACGAAAGCCATCAGGGGCAGGTCAGGACGGTTCAGCGCGCCCGCCAGACTGTATTCTGGCCTGGCCTTAATAACGACATCGCCATGGCCGTTTCGTCATGCCAAGAGTGTCTCGAATACAAGGACTCTCAGCAGAAAGAGCCATACATGGCGGAACCGCGCCCGACACGGCCCTTCGAATCGGTGTCGGCAGATTTCTTCTACCATGCGGGGAAAACGTTCCTCGTATACGCCGACCGATTCTCCAACTGGCCGCTGGTGTTTGAATGTGGCCTTGACGCGTCTGCTCATCAGCTGGTGAAGCTGTTTCGGCGCGTGTTTGTCGCCACGGGCGTACCGTCCATATTGTCGTCGGACGGCGGCCCGCAGTTCACTGCGCGTCTCACTTCCGAGTTCCTGCGACATTGGCGTGTGCGTCACCGACTCTCCAGTCCACGCTTCCCGTCCTCTAATGGGCACGCCGAGTCCGCTGTCAAGCGGGTGAAGCGACTCATCCAGAAGTCGGCCCACGACGGGGACCTCAACACGGACGCGTTCGTTGCCGGCCTGCTGGAAATGTGTAACGCGCCTGGTGCCGACGGCCGCTCGCCCGCGCAGCTGCTGTACGGTCGCCCCGTGTCGTCTGCCGTCCCCGCGCATCCTCGCGCGTTCCTGCCTGAATGGCAGCCGTCCACCGCTGAGTGTGATCTCCGAGCAGCGGCCGCGCACGACAGGCAGATCACCAACTACAATCGGTCAGCCAGACCACTGCCGCCGTTATCGCCCGGCACTACAGTGGCTCTCCAGGACCCGACGACAGGCCGCTGGGACCGGACTGGCGTGGTCGCTGTCACTGGTCGTCGCCGCCAGTACGCGGTACGCTTACCGCATGGCGGTCTCTACTGGCGTAACCGCCGCCACCTGCGGCCAGCAGTCAGCGCACCCGCCTCCGAAGTGACGCCGCCACCATTCGTCAGCGCAGCGCGGCCAGAGGCCATGTGCCTGCCTTGCCCACAGCTGTCGCCGCCGCAACCGCCGCGAGAGACCAGCAGCAGCAGCGGACCCGCGCCGCCGCCGGGGGAGGATGTGAGCGGAACATCAGAGGCTCCACATACACCAAACCCTCGCCGAAGCGACCGAACCCGCAGACCGCCGCCGCACCTGAGCGACTACGTCTGCAGGACCAGCAGCGCCCCCCTTCCGCCGCTTGGAGGGGAGATGTAGTGTGATGCTGCCCCGCCCAGAGGGCGCGGGCGCGGCTAGCGTGGATGACGCTACCCGCTACGAGTCAGTGTGTGTCCAGGAGTGGTCGTGTGCAGGTCGTGACGGTGTTACCCTATTGTACGTGTCCGCTTGTAACCACGCTTTATAATACAATATATACATGTGTGTGTGTGTGTGAGTGTGTGTTTGTCTATGTGTGTAGGCTTTATGCGGGAGATGTTTGTAATTTTGGAAGAACGTATAACATTTTTGAACGAAAATAGCTGAAAGTTCAAGGTGTATGCTACTTGGACACTTTTGTGAGCGCGCAAAAATTTATTTTTAATAAAAAATTACATGTTTATTGATTTATCGACTTTTTCAGTCTTAATATTCCATTCACTTTTCAGCATAAATATTGGTCAGGCTTCGCCTTGCTACTGGTAATCGCGCAATTCCAGTGGAACCAGATTTATGGTCGAGTCCTCGGCGACTAAACCGGCTCCCCCACTGTTCTGCAGTTCTGCAGGAAGGTGGCTAGGCACCCGACAGGAATAAAAACAAAACCTGTTTCAAGGGCGGATGAGCTATCTGATAGCCAACGGCCATCTAGCATGTTCCAGTTTGCAAACGTGTTTTCATTTTTCTATTTGTGCCTACTCCCTGATCGATGTGATGTTCCTGTCGGTTGTTTTTTTCGCGCCTGTGCGTAAATGTGTGCGCTATATCAAATATATGTTGTTGTTCTTGTTATTAGACCTTTGTCAGAAACAAACGAAACCATAATGCATTCGCGTAGGAAAAACATCGATTTCAACTAGTCAAACTATATAAGCTCCGGGCAGTTGAAGGATTCTATAAAAACAACTGTGGTGTGATCGTGTGCAGTGAGAGAGAGTGAAGGAAGAATGATAGAAAGAAAGAAAGAAAGAAAAAAAGAAAGAAAGAAAGAAAGAACGAAAGAAAGAAAGAAAGAAAGAAATATAGAAAGAAAAAAAGAAAGAAAGAAAGAAAGAAAGAAAGAATGAATGAAAGGAAGAAAGACAGAAAGAAAGAAAGAAAGAAAGAAAAATATATTTGGCGCTCAGACAGATGTATGGAGCGCTGCTCCTGATATGTATAATTAACACATAGAGTAACACATATAATTAACACATACAAATCACTACGCATCATCACAAATATAGAAATATAAATATGAGTAAACAACATGAGTAAGCCCAAATATGAGTAATACCCATCATCACATCACATCATCATCATACACATCATCACATCACATCATCATCATACACATCATCACAAGTTCACCAATTTTCAATTATACAGTCTAAGACACTCAGATATGAATTTGGACAAGCGAGTCATCACGTCCGTGTTTTTGCACTGCATGAGCTGTATGAACTTGTGCTTTCATCTGCTCTCTTTGTATTGGTCCGGTATATATTCCTCTCTTAACTCTACTATTGCTGCATTTGCACATTTCATTATTAAGTGATATTCATCACATTCATTGCCGTTTATTGCATTTGTTGCAGTATCTTTGTTCTCTGTCTATACCGCCATATCTACCGCTGATTACTGGTAGTTTGCTGTTGCCTGTTCTGATTTTGGTTATGTTTATGCGTTGTCGCTTACTCAGTTTAGTCAAGTACTCTTCCATTTCGTATTTTTCTTCTTGTACAGCGTGTGATTACTACAAATTGACTGGGTAGATATATTAGTAACCCAGCGGGTTATCCAAATGTCTTTGAGTGTCCTTTTATAAGTGGTCATTGTCTTAATCGGGCTGATGACAGTTTGCGACAACCACACTCCAGAAAAGCCACACTCATTGCAAGTATCCCTGGGCCAAGGTGATATGTTTGTTCCGGCATGGTATAACTGCAACAAGCAGCTGTACATTATGTAGCTCAGTTTCGTTCGTTTTCCAGTTATCATCTTTATCCAGTAGTTGTTTGCTTTGCATTTTATATATACGTCCACAGGGAATATGCCTGTTTCACCCCGTATCATATCATTGCTAGTTTTCTCGTGCACTAGAAGTGCATATTTGAGGAATTTCATTTGCAGCAACTGAAGTTCTCTCACTGCTTCATTCGCCGATACTTCGCAGGCGTATGTAATTACTGGTACAATCATACTATTGTACATCTGCTATTGTATGTCGACCGGTAAATCATATTTGCCAGCGGCGCCAATCACACTGTACATGGCTCTGGTAGCCTTTTCTTTGAGTTCCAGCTGACCCTTTCTGAACCTGCCATTGTAGTTGAGAGTGACGCCAAGGTATTTATAGTTATCCACAACCTGTATTTGTTCACCTTTCCATATAAAATTATAGTGAACCTTCCCATAGCTGAAAATCATCATCTTGGTTTTGTCGACGTTCACCTTGAGTCTCCACTTGCCACAATACTCGGTCAGAGTGCTCGTCGCATTTCTCATGTTTTGTTCGTCATTACACAATATAAGAATTCGTCGGCGTACATTAACACTGATACTTTCAGGTGCCCGTCGAGCAGCTGATCATCAAATCTCAAATAGTGACAACCGTTCTCAGTGATTTTTTCATCTAGATCTCTGACGTACAATGCAAAAAGTAAACGTGATAAAATTTGCCCTTGTATTATCCCCGTGGAGCTGGCGAATGTGTTTGATATGCTTCCATTTAGCCTTACACAAGCTTTCGCATTCTTGTATATGGAACGGATGACGTTTAATATTTTTCCTTATATATTAGCATGGATGAGTTTATACCAAAGCCTTTTTCTCCAGACCGTATCGAACGCTTTCATATAGTCTACAAAAAGACAGAAGAGTTTTCGTTTTTGCTTTTGAATATTTCATTGGCGTTTTTCATCACAAATATATGATCCGTTGTCGAATATTCCTGCCGGAATCCTGATTGGGATTTTCCTATCAGCTGTAGTTCTTCAGCATATTGCATCAGCCGGTTGTTGATTATCGCAGTGAAAAGTTATCCGAGACAGCTGAGTAGTGTTACCCCTCGGTAATTACTCGTTTCGTTTATGCTCCCTTTGTTTTTATATATCGGTATTATTAGTCCGGTAGCCCAACATGAGGGAAACTTTCCCTCATCCAAAATCCTATTGAAGAGTCCTACATATAACGGGCAGAATATATCAGATGTACATTTTATGAATTCGTTAAGTACCTCGTATATGCCTGCTGCCTTATTGTTTTTCAGCTTATGTATACATGTTATGACTTCTTCCGCGGTTATTCTCCTGTCCAAAATATTATCAGGGCTATTCACCTCATCGTCATCTTCTTACAGATAGAAATTACTGTCGTTCGAATCAGTCGTTTGGCCTGACAATAGGTTTTTGAAATGACCGTAAAAGTCATTCAGCGGAATTTTTCCTTTATCATCTATTCTTGAGTTTCGCAATATTTTCCAGTAGTCTTTTGGATCATCCTTTTTGGCTGCTCTCAACTGTGCTATGAGTTTGATAGATCTGGTCTCCTTATCTCTTGCTATCTCTTTTTTGTACTTTGTGCTCGCCAGTTTCAGTTGTTCAAGAGATTCAGCAGTTTTGGTTCTATTATACTTCTTTTTAGCATTATGGTACAGCTTCCTGAAGTCTAGGCATCTATCATCGTAACCGTAAATATACGTTGCTCTTCTTTATGTGTCTCTTGAACTGACCAGCTGAAGAAGCATTCCTGGCTGGTGCGACCAACAGGTTTGTGATTAAGTTGGTTATGGCATCAAGGGTCAGATTAGCCATATTCTTTGTTAGTCTATTCCCTGAATCCACACATACGTTTTGTCTGTATATTTCTGCTTTATTAGCAACCCATTTTACTGGTGTATGCTGTTCATGAGTATCGACTTCACAATGGTCGAGAAATATGGAATGAGTCAGCGTATAATGTCAGTGTGACAGTAAGACCACAGTGAACGTCTGACGTCATTGGGTCATAGTCCAATACCTTAAATCCGTTTACCATACCAATTACGTCCGAGCTTCCAATTACATTGTCTACTGTAGTGGTGAATATGGTCGCGGCTCTGCCTATGCCCTGATCGTCACTCATCCGTCCATTGAATATAATAAATCTGTTATTCTTACAGACTTCAATCAGTTTTTTGCCGTATGAGTTCCTGTCAACATGCTCATTCTGGTTAGACTTTTCAGCATTGAACTCATTACATCTCAGTGTGTGAGGGATTGTGTCTGAGTGTGTCAACGTCTTATTGTGCAGAAAAATCACATGTAACCGCGTCATGGCGAATACGCGCGGCTAGTTCTTGTATTGTTTCTCCCGGGTTTATTTGCATGTTCGACCAGAATCTGAATCGTTCCCGTATGACAAACTTTTTCGGGTTGAACTGATCCTCCACGAAAGCAGTGAACTCGCTCACCGTCAGCTCATTTATGCCTTTTGGAGGACTTTTCTGTCGAGCCAAATTGGACAGTAGCTTGTTCGTGGACGGCGATTGATTGGTTAGAAAAACCTGCGCTTGCTTGCCTTCAGCAATGGAGTGTGCACCAAGAAATGTCTGAAATCTGGACCAATAGTCCGACCATAACTCCGCACCAGCGTCAAACGCTGCAAAATTAGGCACAGCAGCAGTATTACCAGCATTTTTTGAAACCCCTGATGTCAGCAGTGCTTGTGTAAGCAGTGTCATCTGTTGTTGCTGCTGTAACAGCTGTTCCTGCATTAACTTGAGTACCTCCTGTAGATCGGCCTTCTCGCTATCGGTAATATTGCACTTTACGTATGTACAATATTTCAGCGAAATGGACGGAGCAGTAGTTGAAAAACACGTCGAAAAACCTCAACAACAAATCAGCAAATTTCCATATTTTTCACACATCCAGAAATCACATCCTCGTCGCCATTTGTTACAACGTAGGTCCTCAGAATCTCAAAACGCAGGTTCTCATTCACAACCTTTAATACACAATCACACACTGTTCATACGCTCGTAATTTTCGTAATAACAACGTAAACAAAAACCCACTCTCCCGGCCGAGCTCCACAATACCATAAATGGGCAACGTTTGTCGCCCATTATTTTATATGGAGTTGCCAGCTCCATAACAATTTCAAGTGTATAGTAATCTTGTGAGGACTAGTTGATCAAGGTTCTGCACTCCTAAACCACGCACTATTTACAATGAAAGTTGACCATTTTAATTCGTTTAATTAGAGTCAAATATTTTCAAACCTAATTAGCGCTATAACACGAGTTGTGCGTGTATGTTTGTGTGTGTGTGTCTGTGATTGTGTGCGATTTTGTGGCCCATTCCAAGCAAAACAAACAACCGAAGACACACAATCCGAAACACGGCACCAACTAGTTTCGATGGCGCTTGCATGCAATTTAATCAGCTCAAATGACCAACTTGAAACGTGCAATACTTAACTAGCACAAACACTGTCTTTCGATGATGGCGCACAGGCAATTTATCTGAAGGACTTTCTCCGAGAAATGCAATATGTTGAGCTGCCGTTGTTATGCAAGTCTTTTGGGAGCAGTGATGTTGCAACGGTTCGTTGCATTCAAGTGTCGATTGTTCGAAGGCACTAGCTGGATCTTCGTGAATGTCAAGCAATACGCCGACAAATACTGCGCAATATATTGTATTTTCCCGTCTGTAAAATATCCCTTTAATGTTTTGGCAATAATAGTGCATATGTACGGGAAGCGCCCAAAAGATGCAGACATAAAGAGAATTCGAAAACTTAACGTTTTAGTCAGGATGGTTAAAGCCAATGAAGAAAGAAGCAGAAGAAATATACGATGAATAATATAAAATGAAGCCCAAATGAAAAAGTTGAATGGAATCGGCAGCAAAAATGTCGCATTTGCAATTTATGTTATATGATGAATAAGAAAGCATTATTTTTACCATCAACTGCACATAACTATCATTTACAAGTTGCGGTATCATTACATGCTCGCTACGTACTCAATTTTTCGTTCTTGACCTCTTATATTTATTCTTATTTATTGTTGGTTGTTCTGATTTGTTGTACGACATATGTATTTGTTATTGATTATTGCTCTATATTGAGGAGTATACGCGGAGTGGCATTATGAAGTGCTATCGAATGAATAGTGTATTGCTGTTCACTTATTATTTAACTTTTGAACTCTCTTTCACTCGGTATATACATCCTTTGGGAGCTTCTGGTACATGAGGCCACCGCAGGGTGGTAATAGTGCTTGCACTCTTCCCATGCTATTGGATTTGCTTGAAATTCATAATACTAATAATTAATAATATTATAATAGCAAATAATAATAATAGCTTCTTCTTCATTCCGCCATATATTAATTATGCGTTTTGCGTCATGTGAGTGTGCGTTGTCCGTATGTTTGCTTATAATAAAAACAGAATTTGTAATATAATTCTGATTATGTTTGCTCCAGGTTTTCTCGCGCGTGTGGTGGACATTGTGCAATACACTAATTAGGTTTTCAATAGTACGGTCCAATAAACCCATCGGAAATTTAAACTCTTCTACAGTAGTATTTTTCAAATGCTTTTTTATTGGACATATACAATATTTTGAAAATATTCCGTCCTTTCCTATCATTCACGTGTTACGAGGGCTTACGTGCCTCATAATTCACGTTTTTTATCGAACGATTGCACATATTTGTTCTTTAATAACATTGATATAATTAATACCGAAATGAAGCATTTTCTTTTGCATAAATGAAACTTTCGTCGCCTGACACTGCTGATTCTGAAACAGCTCTGAACCTTCAGTCCATCATGGACAATTTGGAGCGGACTTTTAAAGACTTAATGGCCGGAATCTACGCTACTCTGTGTGCCAGCTCTGTCGGCTCACCTGTGTATCATTCCACGTCACGTGCAGCACCGTGTTGGGCAGCACATGCCGGTCGCTGTTGACGTGCTGCAGAGCCAGCTTGACGGACGGCATCACACCCCAGCCAAGACTGTCCGGCGTGCCGTCGGTCGTGTACATCGGAAAGAAGCCGCCGATGTGCACGTGCTCGACGCCCTCGACCGTCGAAGCGGCCATCAGCATTAGCAGCAGAAGCGGCAGCCACCAGACTCCAGGCCGCTTGCAGCGCTGTGCCGCACGTCCGTCCGTCATCAGCCGCAGCGTCAAGACCACCACCATCCGTCGTAGCAAATCAGCGATCCCATCTCACTAGCACACCCAACTGCACTGGAGATATACACACACTTCTCTACAATTGGGACAGTCTACACACCTAACCGCACAGCCACCGTCCAGACACTGACGCGGACGATGGACTTAGGCTGCGACCATGGCGATGTTGGTAGCTTGAAATACCCCCAGCCCTCGCCCCCAACTCACCCTCCCTTCGACGTTGGCGTGCGCCACGTCGTCGTCAACGACCCAGCTCCCGCGCAGCCTGCTGCAGCCGACACGTCAAAAGACGCGTACACACGCGCATACAAACCGGCACTACACGACACGATGGTGCAACACTGCGGAGTGCACGGGTCTCGAAGGTGATAGGCTGTCGGCAGGTGTATGTCGATCTGTATGCGTGTCTGTGTGTGCGTGTCTGTGTGTGTGTGTGTGTGTGTGTGTGTGTGTGTGTGTGTGTGTGTGTGTGTGTGTGTTTGGGTGTATATTTAAATGACTGCAATCAATAGAAGCAGCCGTGCAGGTGAGACGGTGCTTGTATTGTTGCCTGCGTGTGTGTCTGTCTGTCTGTCTGTCAGGTGTGACTGCATGCATGTTCTTACGAGGAAACCGCATTGTTCACGGCGTAAATTAATCCTTTAATAAGCTCGGCGAATCAACCGTTCGTACGCGGATGAAATGAATATGCTTATGACACGAAATGTGTGCGCATTTCTGGCAAGCTGTTTTGCATTACTTGTGCATCAGAACAGGATGCACAAGTTATTTATTCTAGTTCCAATTCTAGTCGTTAATTCTAGTGCTTGATGCGATCTGATGAGTGTGTGTTCATTTGTGTTAGCCTTCGTAAACTTTTGATTGTCCGTAAAATTCAGCAAATCAAAAGGTTTGGTAGTTCTCTATTTACCTATTTTTCCTTAGATTATTTCTAATTTTCCATTCGCCGTATATTTTACATGGAAGTAGTTTATCCTCACAGGTCAGAACGGGAAATTTGCAATGAAAGTCAGTACCAAAAATTAATATTTATACAAGTATCGAAAGAAGTATGTCCAAAACACGCCTGCTATTCTTGGTAGAAAGCTTATGACATGAAGAATATGATTATGACATGAAGAATATGTAAGAATATGATTGTAATAGTGTCAGATGTTCTGAATCTTTGACTGACAATTATTTTGAATAAATTGCAGAATATTGTAGTTCGATATTCTTTTTTTATTATCCATTTCATCTGGGGCCACCAAATTCACTCTGCCTAGGGCCTCCATTATTTAAGGCCGACCCTTTTCAGAGATAGCACGAGAGAGGGTGAATAATTTCCTTTCCAACTGAGACAGCAGGTTACTTAGCTACGCAACCGATTAGGAAAACCTTCATGTTTGTCTCTCAAGAATTAAATATCAAAAACACAATCGAATTCAGCATTTTATAAAAACCAACTGTTTTTCATTCTGGGTAGTTCTTTGTTCTTTGTTCTGTCACTATGTTCTATTTACAGTTCAATTAATTGTTATTAGCCGACTTTTTCTTATATATATATATATATATATATATATATATATATATATATTTCTTGGTGGGGTAAAAGATTGGCAAATAAATACACGAAAAACGAGCATATATTATGCAAAATAATTCTCAGCCAATAAAGGATTCTATTCAATAATGTGAAACAATGCAAGTCAAAATCGAAGTCCAAGTCCCATATGACTTGATTGACCACTAACATTTGCACTCAACCACTAATCAGGGTTACTGTATCAAGGTCGCTAAAATCAATATCTTTTCCACGGTCGCACATTGCTGGAACTGCAGATTGCACGCGTGTTGACTCATCGGCAGTGATCGTGTTGTTGTTCGGGCACATAAGGAGCTGTAAAGATGAGCCGCGAAGTTCATGTTCCTCATTGGTTGTATCGCTGTCGGATTCAGGGCCGCCAGTACATAGACACACAATGCGTCTTCTATGGATGGAGTGGTTAGTAGACGCTGGACCACGAAGCAGCCATAAAATAGTGATAACGGATGCTGCCACAATAACAGTGGCACAAACGCACCACACCACAACATCTTCGACTGCATGGGAAGCTGCTTGATTGACGGATGTATACATGCGATGATAAATTTGAGCAAACATTCTGGTGATTTCTTCAGTAGCTCGCTTTTCTGGTATCTCTGAAGAACTAAATTCACGAGTGATTATCAGGTTATCAGTAGCATTGCTGCTCAGTGTATTGGTGGAGAGGTCGGAAGATGTCGAGAAATCGGACAACTTCTGTTCAGAGAATTGTTCTGGTGAAGTCACTCCAGGTGTTTGGCTTATACTGAGCTTGGAAACGGCATGCACTGGTGTCATAGCGGACAACGCATCACGAGCAACATCAGTGTAAGTTCTGTAATTCCGCGATACGTTCGTTGAGTTTGTCTGGACGCTGTCAACCTTCACTGTCGTGGCTGTTTGATGATTCGCCTTTGTGGATGTCATCAACACCGCGCCAGAAGACTCAAACGATAAGTTGGATGAGTTGCTGCCAGCTGTGTTCTGAGTGGATTTCAGTGATATCGCTTCAAGTTTCGATATCGTCTGATTGAGTGAATGCACACGTCTAGATTCCTCCACAAGGGAGTTGACAGTTTCATTTCCGAAGCTACGTCCAGTTATGGCTGATATATTTTCTGACGTCGTCCGGTAATCGTGTACCAGAAATTGGACTTTACTTTCAACTTGTCCACTGTCGATGGTTGATTGGTGCGTTGTTGATGAAATATTGCTGAAAGATGTGTTTGCTAGTGTTGTCCGAGTAGGTCCCAAGTGAGAAGTGACTGTCGGCTCCGCGGCAGAAAAAGAACTTGCTCCTGAGTCAAAGGGTCGCACGTTGGGCTTCATTTGTGTCCAGTATTCAGTCGCAGGTCCCTTGAACAGCTTGTTGAATGAAGTTTTCCTTTCGCCTGCTGAAAATGAAGAGTAGGAAACATTAGCTCAGATGATCTTGCAATAAATGAAGCAGCAATCACTGGCGTATCAAATAATATGAGTATCGGTAGAATAATTTGTATATATCGATCCACTCTAATGTATAAATAACACAGGGGAACCATTTTTTCCAATTTTCTGCTGCATAAGTTTCTTCACACATTCGTACGTATTTTGGTCTGATGATATATGTCTTTCATGATACTGCTGATATAGGTATTTCATGATACACTACAACGTCAACGCTATGATGACAAAGCTGTGTGATTTATGAATACGTTTATTGGAACAAAACTAGAGCATTGAGAAAAAAAACTAACACCACATATGAAATCAGCGAAAAAATTGTACAATATTCAGTGTTTCATATAAATGCCGCAAAAATTTGTTCCCCTGTGTTTTCCACAATATACGTAGAATGCTTGTTCATGCTAGAAAAGTCTTGTTTCAATAAATATAAAATATGGGACAAATTCAAGACATAACCAAATGTTAAGATATACATAAACGTTGTCATTTAATGGTATATGGACTCATTTCATCTTCTAGCCCCACACTAACAACGCCACTGTCTGTGGCACCAGCTACACTGCTAAACAGCCAATGAAAATAATCCAAATGAAAAACAGACCAAATAAGATATAGCCCAAATAAGAAATAGGCCAAGTCATTGGATCGAATGAACAGCTCACACACAAACACACACACACAAGACTAGAAGAAGTAAACAAACTGTGCATATACCTGAAATATACATTACAGTTGATGTAAACGTGGAATTGTTGTCGTATACTTTGTGCTGTCGTATACGTCGTCTTGTTATGCCATAGTATGCCAGGACTGTGTCATTGCCATATACCTATTGTACATATTGTCTTATGATATTATGTGTTTTTATGTTATTATCTTGTTAACGGGAGCCACGTTCCATACTAATGTCCGAGCGTCAATATATTTTCTTTTTTCATACACACACACACACACACACACACACACACACACACACACACACGCACGCACACACACACACACACACACACACACACACACACACACACACACACACACACACACACACACACACACACACACACACACACACACACACACACACACACAAACACAAACACCGTGTACGGTATAATACGAGTCAGCTGCTTAGCGAGCCAACAAACGGCTGCAATTTATCAACACACGCGGCTCGGCATCGTAAAGTGCACAATTGCGTGTTTTCCTTGCTCGCAACGCTCATTTGCGCTAATGGCTGCACGCGTATTCCTCAGCAGTACCATCAGCTACCGCCATAAGCATATTACACATGTAACTGTTTATAGTTTATTGTAATTTTATTACACTCCAGAGGCGTTGTATGTGTGTGCATAAGCAATGGCAACTGATGGAGAATTTAGCGTGTATTATTCAGTAGATGCAGGTGATATTACACAATATATCAGTGGTTCTTGACCTTTTACAGTGTTGGAGCCATTTTCCAATCAGCATTCAGATCTGGCACCACCTGAATTTTTGATAGCAATGTAAGGAGGCTAAAAATACAAATGACCTAATAGCAAATCTTTTATTAATTCAATATGCATTCATACAGCTAAAAGTTAGCTCAGGAGGATAGCAAATCCTCCTAAACTAACTTTAGGAGTTGTTCAAAGGAATACTTGCACCCACTCACGCTCTTAGGGGTGCGAAAACCGCCGCTTGACTCAAATTGACTCGAAATTGATTCAGCTGTTTTATGGGGTTGGTGAAGCCTTCTTTAAGCAACATGGCCCACGGGTCAACTACATTTGTCAATTGTACATTGTAAGTTTGTCAATATAATTTCATGTAGTGGCGCTCCAAAAATATTGTGCTAAGTCCCCTGATTCCTGCCCCTCCAAATGTATTGAATATGATCAGTTACGTGTATAGTTGCATTGCATATAGTTCCCCATGTTTCGCCAAACCACGCATCTATTTCATTAACTCCTAACCCCCACAGGAAAATCCTGGCTCGGCCGTTGATTTCAGGTGCTCGTTAGTTTCACGGAAACTTGTGATCCCCTCTGCAATATTAGCCCATAGCGAAAGCATTGTGTATATATGCATATGCACGCTAGCCTCGCACAATACTTAGATGTATTACCACTCGCAAACAGCACATGCTAACTAGGCACACACCACGCAGATTTTGCAAGATACAATGCAGTTGCAACTCGATGTGAATGACAATCAGTGGCGGCGCCAGGACTTTTTTGGCGCGGACTTGAGGGGGCTAATGTAGTGGCTCTTAACCGGGGGTACGCGAACTTCTAGTGGGTCATGACTGCTTCCCAAGGGGTGCGAGGTTTCATGTGAAAAATACAAGAAAATATGTTTCACCTATGCATTCTACTTTTCCCAGAACAAATACTTGAAGGAAATTGAAGGAAGTTTAAGGTGTAGGACAGCACTTTGAATATATATTTTATTATTACGTCGCTTGTATTTCATATAGCTCTTAAGAATTCAGGGGGTGCGAGAACTGACTGCCTATTTGAAAAGGATGCGAAAGCTGAGAAAAGTTCAGAACCACTGGTCTGATGAGAAAAATTCGAGGGATAGTCGAAACATGAGGAAATACACTCGAAATATATATGATCAGGATATTTGTGTGGGCTCAGAGGGGTAGGCTAGGTACATTTTTGGGGTATGGTCTCAACCGCTCCTAGTCCCCCTTGGCATCGCCACTGACGACAATACAGATGGCTTCATGAGTATGTGCGTATACGTGTCAGTGTGCACATGTGTGTGCGTGTGCTTGTGACGTAATATGCGTGTTATTAGGTTACCGTCAGCCTTGACTTACGGCGTGTCATTGTCGCTGCTGTAGACCGCTTGCGTTATGTGCGTTATTTAGGCAGAAAGTTTCGGGCCGAAAGCGTTGCGGTCGCTAGCGACAGAGACGTGTGTGCTATTTGCACCGAAACAGCCACGATATTACCACAAACGCGTGGCTGTTCGCCTGACAAATGGCTCACCGTTAGTGGTCTCACACACGCTTAAATCGCTCGCATTGTCCGCTAAAACAAAGTCTACAGCTAGCCCAGGGGTTATGGTAGCACCGGGGTTCTCGGTTCTCGGTTAACCGGGGAACCGAGGGGTGCGAAGGGATGCGAAGGGGTTAGTGGTTCCTAAGCAGTGTGATGATTTATGTAAAAAATTTAAGAAAAGAAATACATATCTTTTAAACATGTTTTACGCATGCTATATATTGTTTCCTGTCAAAACACTAAAGGAAGCTTTAATAAACTTCAAGTTGTATGAATGAATATTGGATTAAAAGTTGACTTATTACGCCGTCTTTATTATTATTATTATTAATTACAGGCAAATCCAGTAGCATGGGAAGAGTGCAAGCACTATTACCACCCTAAGGTGGCCCCATGTACCGGAAGCGCCCAAAAGATTAAGACAGAAAGAGAGTTCGAAGAGAAATAAGTCTAGAAAGAGAGTTGGAAAGAAAATAATAAATAAATAACAATAAATAATAAACCATCATCCGATAACAATCCATAATGTCACTCCGCCCACGTTCCTCAATAAATAATAACAATCAACAATAAATATGTGATTCATTAAAAAACAGCCATCAATAAATAAGAATAAATATTAATAAATAAGTAATAAATAACAATCAAGAACAATACATATGATTCAAAAAAGAAACATCCAACAATAAATATAAATATGATTCAATAAGTAACAACAACACAAATAAATATGATTCAATAAACAATAACACCAATAAATATGATTCAATAAACAACAACAACAATAAATATGATTCAATAAACAGAAACAACAATAAATATGATTCAATAAACAACAACAACAATAAATATGACTCAATAAACAGCAACAACAATAAATATGATTCAATAAACAACAACAGCCCACACTGAGTAAAAGTATAATTTAATAAATAACAACAACCAATGATAAATAGTAATAAATAGAGAGTAAAATAGGAATAAATATAAATAAATAGAAAATAAATAACAATAAGCATGAATAAATAACAATAAATATGAATAAATATACAATTAATAAGACTCAACAGTCAATTCCGCTCTTTCAGTAGCATTTCATTTACTTTGGCCTTGAATTTGTTCAAATTGCTCTGCAAGAAAGCCTCCTCCTTCAACGTGTCCCAAGTAGACACAGTGGCCGGAAGAAAGCAACGTTGGAATTGTTTTGTACGACAACGAATTGGAGCCATACACTGGGAATGCTGTTTGGATGTAAACCGTGTGCTTCTTGCTGCCACGAAATCATCAGGAATTGACTTGCTCATCGGATGATGGTCGTTGTGCTTGATCTTGTACAGCATGCACACACTGCTGACCTTTCGACGATGGCAAAGATCACCAAGAACCAAGTCACCACAGAGGAACTTGCAAGTTCTAACAACTCTGTTGATGAGATTGAGGTGACAATCCGCAGCAGAAGACCACACGGGGGCGCAGTACTCCAGAATTGGCAAAATGAAACAGCGAAAACAACTTTTTGAGATTGTGCTGCTACCGAACATCCGATATGCCTTTCTTATAATTCCCAGTTTCCGCGATGCCGAACAAACTAGCTTCCGAATGTGACTCTCAAACGTGAGCTTTGAGTCTACATGTACTCCCAATATTTTGAGCTCATCACACACGTTGAGTTGGGCGTCATTTATGAGGATAGCTCCATGTGAAGGCTGAACGGTACGTGACCTAGAAACCAACAAGCATTTAGATTTCGAAGTGTTCAGCATCATATTCCACCTCTCACACCACTTCAGGACGCTGCTGAGATCGTCGTTGACCGTTTGACGTACCTGTGGTCTGTCCGAAGGAGATGAAATTACAGCCATCAAGGTGATATCATCAGCATATCCATATACAGGGCTGCGTGTGGTTGTGTACAGGTCAGCGGTGTAAATGTTGAACAAAATAGGACCCAACACACTTCCCTGCGGGACACCGGACGCAATGCTCTGCCAGCCACTGTATGCTCCATCGATGGCAACACGTTGTACGCGATTGGATAGAAATTGATGCAAAACACTTAGCAAACGGCCGCCGACTCCAATCTTTCTCAGTTTTTGCAACAAGCCCTGGTGGCTCACACGGTCAAATGCTGCCGAGAAATCCAACTGCACAATCCAGGCTTCACTGCCTTTGTCTAGCACTTGCTGGAGCTCATGCGTGATAGTAAGCAGAGCGTCAGTCGTGCTGAGTTTTTTGCGGTATGCAAATTGATTTTCCGACAGCAGATTGTTGCTCTCCAGGTACTTGGACAGTCTGGAAGATATCAAGTGCTCGAATATTTTGGACAGAATCGGCGTAATTGATATTGGCCGGTAGTTTGCAACATCAGCTGAATTGGTTCCTTTTGGTATGGGCGTGATATTCGCAACCCGCCAACATGATGGAAACGAACCAGTCTTCATCAAGCGCCTGAAAAGAGCACTGAGCTTCGGAGCTAGAGTATCTGCCGTGTTCTTGAAAAATAGCGGAAACATATTCAGAGGGTCTGTTCCTCCGTGGGCATCAAGGTCTTTCATGAGATTCGCCACTTCTCTTGATCGGAAGGCAATGCCTTTGATTTTCGGGGCGAGGACAGATGAATCGTCAGACGGAATGGACCCTTGACATTGCTTGGTATTGAAGTAATCCATAAGCAGCTCTGCCTTCTCTGTTGGGTTGA
The DNA here is from genome assembly GCA_916048095.2 of Sacculina carcini. NCBI lineage: Eukaryota > Metazoa > Arthropoda > Thecostraca > Sacculinidae > Sacculina > Sacculina carcini. The sequence continues at coordinate 2,533,779 of OU696582.1, read as the reverse complement.
TTTTGAGCTCACCGTTCGCTGAAAATATAGGAGGGACAGACAGGTCATGTCCAAACACTGACGATTTCAACGTTGACCACCATTTGTGGGCGTCATTGGCAGATGTTAGCTTTTCAGCAAGTTTCTTTGAGTGACGTGTTTCCGCTTCTGAATACACATGCTCAGCATGCCGTCTGGCCTCAGTGTAGACATTCCATGAATCGGCTGAGCGTGATTGGAGCCACTTGTGGTAAGCCTCCTGCTTGGATTCACGAGCGCTGCGACATTCGTTGGTGAACCAGGCTTTGTCATCAGAGCGAAAACGTATTTTTTTAGTAGGCACTCTCCTTGAGATGACATCGGTAATGTATTTGTTCAATGCATCGATGGGGCATTCCTTCTGCTGCAGATTTGAAACTTTAATTGCTTTCAATTCATCATTCACCTTCACCCAGTCAACATTGTTCTTCATGTGCACGAGCCTTGAAATCGTGTAAGGAGAAACCTTCTGTCTCAATGTCAACTTCACGGACAGCGACGAGTGATCTGAACTTCCTATTGGAGCTTCCACGCTTACACTCACGATATCTGAGACGTCTGTCATAACCAAGTCCAAACAGTTTCCCGCTTGATGTGTGGGACCGGACACCATTTGGGAGCAGCCAGAAATGTTGCAGAAATCATATGCTGCTCTACCATGAGCGTCTGTAGGAGATGTCGACAAGAGCCACTCACGGTGATGGGCGTTCATGTCTCCCACAAATACAAATGCTGACTTGGTGTCCTTCTACTGAATTGTTGACATGGCTGACAACAGACATTCGTAGATAGAGTCGTTACTGTCTGGATTTCGGTAGGCTCCAAAGATGTAAAAATTCATCAAGGCGGTGTTGACACGCAGCAGCATAAATTCATGACAAGTGCAGTCGTGAGCTGTAATTATCGTTGCTGAAAAGCCTTTGCGTACGTACACTGCCATGCCACGCCGCCTGTTTTTTGAGTCTTTGTTTTTCTTATTGTAGCATTCACCATAGGGCTATCAAGAATACAGGGGAGTGTAAAAACTGACTGATGATTTGAAAAGTGTGCAAACAGTGAAAATGGTCAAGAGCTGCAGAGTTAGCATATCTTATAGCCAGCTCGATGGCCTGATCAACATGCATAGTAGCACAAGGCGTTTTGTGGGTCGTTTCAGAGTATTTGCCTGTATCAGAATTATAAATTGCTGTTTGGTTCGCTCGCTGGCTTCGTTCGTTTGACTGCGAGTTGCTAGCTTGAGCCTGACTCGGCGTTAGGGTCTGAACCTTGTTTCATGTCGCGGCCTGTGATTGGTTCGATGCCGGTCACGTGACTCTGACGTCACTCGCGAGTCTCTTTGACACGAGACAGGCTGAGTCAGCGTTTTGATCGTAAAACATTCGGTATTAGCTTGTCGTGCTAGCAAGTTGCTGCTAGAATTTCGTCAGTGAGTTGTGTTTTTCTGCTTCTTAATCGCTAGTGCCAACGAAAGGTACAGTTTCTCATCTTGTCATTCTCGTCTTTCCGGTTCCTGTTATGTTCAGTCCTTCTTTCTTTCCCCTTTCCTCGTGTTTGCACTTAATCTATGGATTGTCTCACCTGAAATAGTTGTCCGCTCGACATCATATTTCAGATTACAAAGTGAGGTAATGGTTAAGTATTCACAAATTTATTCTTATACCTGAACTGTGTATACCTCCGCTTTTTCGATTATCGATTTGCATTCAACTCTTTTTGTGGTGAGCGAATGGTGTTACCTTTGTTAGTCGTATGCTTCCAGAACTCACTAACTCAGAACTGACTAACTCCATTTTTTTATAGTTCGGGTAGAGGGATAGGATAGAAGACAGGTGCATTAATCCAAGGGGGGTGCCAACCCTGTTGGATTATCGCTCCCCCCTTGGTGTGGCAGTACAGGGAGGGAAGAAGCAGAGGGTCCGCTTTTAGTCGCCTCTTACGACACGCAGCGGGTACGGCGGCAGTATTCTTATCCCCTGACCGCAGGTTGCACTAACTCCAGAACTCAAAACTGCACTAACTCCAGAACTCAAAACTGCACTAACTCCAGAACTCAGAACTATTTGAACAAAACATAGGTTCAATATATGTTCATGCTTACTGACTGTGAAATTCTGACTGCAAGGAAGTTTTGAGGATAATTTATAAACGTGCAATAATTGTGTAGGTTTTTCTCATCTTATCTACTTAATGTTTGTTTTAGGAGCGGTTTGTCCAATTTTTCCCTTCCCAGTTTTTGGAACAAATTTACAGCATATCTTGTCGTCATAATTCTAGAACCAATACGGTTTATATATGGTGATATTCGCTCTAGCTTCCATTTGATATATGCTCGTTTTCTCTTGCTAATTTTCCTTACTTATTCTTCTTTACAATAATGACATATTTGATATTGTAAATAAATCTTATATCATAAATTGTATTCGATTGTTTCCATATATCTACACACATACCTTATTATATATCTCATTATTATCGTACATACCTTTTTCGTACCTCATTTTTAATCTATTTTCGCCGATTTTATGTACAAATGAAAATTAGGTATGTATGTTTTAATTGCTTTCTTATTTACTTGGGTAATATTAATCGCTCCCGTATTGGTGTTTATCGCGTTGATTTTTGTTGATTGTCTAATATATCTTTTTAAGATTTCACTACCTGTTATAATCGCTTATATACCTGCAACTAATGATTTGTCTTGTACCGAATACCAGATTTAATGTTGTTTGTATTATCGTTTGTCATTGCATCATGTTTTCATATGTGGGTCGAGAAAATTGTATTTTCGGGCGAAAGTTTCCCACGTCGGCCCCATGTGCCCCATGTGATTGGCCAATCTGCATCTGGCAGCACCATACCAATAGACAGATTGGTATCTGCTCGAGTTTGTGAGCAGCAAAAAAGCTTGGCAATTAAGAAGAGGACTCATGTGGACCAGGTAGAGCGGTTGAAGCTGGTTGCCAGTATTAATATAAACTCCGCAGCAAGAGGTCTATTGAAAATTCACCCGTCGTTGCGTTGATAGAAACGATGCTCCAAAGAACCGTCATTGGCTGTCGAGTACGCATGTAAGCATTGGTTTTTATTACAAATATTATAATGAATAATTACAGGAAAATCCAGTAGCATGGGAAAAGTGCAAGCACTATTAACACCCTGCGGTGGCCCCATAGTGGACTCCGTGGTGTAGTGGTAGCATAAGCGGAGTTCCGTGGCTCACAAGCGGAGTTCCGTGGCTCGAAACCCGGCGGAGGATAATTTCTTTGCGCAAATTCTATAATCCAACAGCCCCTGTCCATCCAGCAGTAAACGTTACCAGATATCAGTCATGTGTTGTACCATGCGTTCTGAAGAGGTGGCCCTCTGTAATACGTCTCCCGTCTTTGGGGAGCCATAGCGTGGAGAGGGTCGGCTCTGCGTTGGCAGCGGACTGCACAGGTCACACCTGTGTGTTCATAAGCTCCGGCTTCTTCTCGTGTAACAGCTATCACATGAGACCTTTAACCTTCAACCTTTAACCTTCAACCTTTAACCTTCAACCTTTAACCTTCAACCTTTAACCTTTCAACCATGAACTGGAAGAGCCCAAGCGATGTAGAGAGAAAGAGAGTTTGAAAAATAAGAATTGTAGAGGGAGAGTTCGAAAAGTTAAGAAGTGTAGAGAGAGAGAGTTCGAAAAGTAAGGGTGTGTAGAGAGAAAGTGAATTAAAAGAGAAAATAATATACAAACAGCAATAAACAATGCATACGAGAACACTCCATAAGGCCACTGTATCCACACTTATCAATGAATTGTCGGTGACGATAAAAATGTCCTCGTAGTCGCCTTGATTACATTGGAATTTTTCCAAAGAGCGCACGCAACTGATGATATTTGTATAGTTAACTGCCCGTTTTATTCTTTTCACAAAAAGTATGTTGTGTGTTCATACTTCAGTGATCTTTCTGCTTATTTTTTTAAATTCCCTGTTTCTTTTTATTTGACCGCATTCATTTTTGCTATTGCGTGATTGCTAATGTGCAGTTTATCTTTGTATCTATATACAGTGGCGGCGCCAGAATTTTTCCGATGGGGGACTGAGGGAAAAGATACGTGGCGGAAAAGGGCTTGGCGAAATATGAGGAGATACACTCAGTGTTCATGGTCAGGATTTTCGTTGAGGCTCAGGATTGTTTAGCACATTTTTGTCTGTCCAGCTCCTCCAGCCCCCTCTCAGCGCCGCCGCCGATTGCACTGATTTGGTATTTTTCACACGCCTCACTAATGAGCCTGTAAGAGGGTGCTACTGATTGAGGTAGCGTTGTATTGATTGAGATGGACAGATCCCCAAAGGAAATGACATAAATCGACTCCAGGACTTACTCCGGTACTATACTTGTTGAGCACTTTTTAGTAACAGGACGATAAAATGTTACTACGTGGCTAAGTATATGATATAGTAAAAGATTATGAGTATATACAATTTACAGTGAGCTGTTCGGACTGATACATTTTAGTCCCGAAAATACACACTCAGCTCATAAGAATAAAGGTATTCTCACGCCAAAACCGTCCTGTATATCAAAAATAGAAAACCATCATAAAAATAATATCATAAAAAACAATCAAATCATCAATCAAATCATAAAAATATCAATCAAATCTCGAATCTATAATCGAAGCAAATCATAAAAATATCAATCAAATATCATATCAATCAAATCATAAAAAACATCGAGTATATATGTCAAATGATAATGCATGAAACAATTGGTGTGTGTGCGTGTGCGTTTCCGGCGGTTCACAATGTGCAGTTAATGTATGTGCGTATGTCGCCTGGAGTGTTGGCTGGTATGCTGGATTCTATTTGCACGAGCACTGTCATTTGCACGTGGTAGTGATGTTTGCAATTTGATCCTTGTGGCGATATGCGCGTGTGCCGGGAACATGCACATCCGGTGCAGACGATACAATAAGAAGAACATTGTTGCTATGATTACTAAAAATAATTACATTAGCAAGTAGTGTATTTCACCTTTGTATTAGTTTTCCACTTTTAAATTACATTTTGATGGTTATGCTCCTCTTCGCGATGTTAGCCAAATAATGACAAGTAACTTTCGGCGGTTTGGTGTAAAAATGGTACCAAAGCGGAGAAAGGGTGGAAAAGAGGGACTGGTGTATTTTCATCCCTCAAAACTGTAAAAAGAAATTGACTTTTTTTGAGGGATCATATGATATTTTAAGTTACTTTTTTAGGTTACTTTTTCTCGAAAATAAAGCTAATTTTTCGTATTTTCAGGATACTTTTTTGACAGCCCTAATAATTACGCATTTGAACACAGCAGTAGATAAAGGCTATGTGAAGTTTGCGGGGGCAAAGTCTCACGGTGTCTGCTGGCGCACCGCAGGTCCGGCCGTCACACGGGTTATCTCAGACACGACCAGCACAGAAACTGCACGGCTGCGCGCACACGAAACCCGCCCTGCGGCAATTGGGCACTCCCTTTAATCTCGCCAGTTCACCCCCGTTTCACCTCGCCAGGGAATCGAACCCTGGACATTTCATGCACAAAGCGTGCCTTTTAGCCACTCGGCTACGAGGCGGACGCTACTATGTCACGTAATCAATCAATTACATATTTGGATCAGTGCTGGGTCTAAATACTGGAAGACACATGTTCCCAGTGCTGATTTAATCGTAAAATATAAAATGCAGAATATTAATGAGCGTATACTCATTTGCACTTTGTCATTGTAACTCTAAAAGTAACAATTTGTAATTGTGTAATTGTTTATTCAAGGCTAACCATACAAGACTAACTAAGTAACCATTTCAATGCCAAAATTGAGTGTATGCAAATAAATTCTCGCACAAAAAATCCAAATGATATTGCATTTATGACAGAAACAATTGCAACAGTCTGATTAAATTCATCAGTGATTTTGACATTATCAACATACAAATAGTGTTGATAGTTGCACGGTCGGGAGTTGGTTTATAAAATAAATCCGCTTGCAGTGTCACAGTGTTGCAGCGATGTCTGAATAATATATGTTACAAGCTAAGTGTAGCGTCAATACAACGGCACAGACACGCACACACACACACGCACACACACACACACACACACACTGACAGACAATATTGCCCATTTGTGTGTGTGTGTGTGTGTGTTTGTTTACATGTAGGGGCGTATTGAATGGAGCATCGTGATATTGGCCGACAAACGGACTCACTCGCCGCTGAATGGTGTGTGATTGCAATTAGTGACGTGCACTACACCCGAGTATACACCATACGCATGACAAGGTGAATACACTGACTCCTAGAGTACTGAATCGTGGCGCAAAATTGTAAATCATACTCCTGCAAGTAATATGTAGACGTATGGGCAATGTGGTTTTAAGAAAAAATGTTACTTGCCTCAGCTTATAAGTGTGACCGTCGCAATAAAAAAATAGTTGCATTATGTTTATCGAATAATATCGGGTGCATTTATGGACATTAAATGCAATATACATAGGTGAATTTGTTTATATCGGCTTCAACTGTTTGAGTGCATGCATTTTTCAAGTGGTATGTCACATTTGAAATATGAAAATCGCAATCGTTTTCATGAGAAAAGACTAGCCCAATTGTGCATCTTCTACAAACGCAAGGCGAAATTCAAGCCAAAGCCATCGCTGAGTCAAGTTTTCAATTGATTTGTTAATAGAACTGACTCAATGGAGCAAATATGTTGACCAGCCGGTGATAAATTAGTACAATTCTTCCCATTTTTTCCAAAATTTGTTTTGTCAACGTCCATTGCGTGATCAGCTACCACACAGTACGGGTTTGTATCAAAATTTGATTAAATAAGAACGAAAATGAGCACACAGAGAGAAGGAAAACATTGACAGCACAGAGGAAATGTACTCAAATTATATTCGTGGGACGGTAAATGTTCAATCAGACACGGCAAGAAGTGTTCACTCAGATGTTTACGTCTAGCACAATACGAGCTGCTGTGTGCTATTCAAAGAATACAACTTAATGTAGTGTAGTGTTTCAGTGTGGAGAAGGTGCAAGGATTTCTGTGAGAAATTTATGAAATTCTATGTTTTTACCTATGTTTAAAGTTGTTTCTAAACGACATTTGTGAATATTATTTCTTGCTAAACGTCCTTTGTGCCGTTTTAGTCATTTGTCAGGCCATATCTAACGGTCCATGGGTACAAACGTGTGAAATTACGTGTTTTTAAAATTTGAATTTGTATTGAATTTTACTGTATTAAAAATGAAAAATTTGCTCATTTTTGGTTATTCAATGTAATGAAAAGTGGGAATTTGTTGATTTGTTGATTTTTAGCTAGAAATTATGTTTATTATTATAAAATATGTTTGATATTGTTTAATTAAGTATTGATACTGTTTATTTAAGTATTGATATTGTTTAATTAAGTATTGATATTGTTGAATCCGATTCGGCCCTTCGGGCCGAATTGATGGTAACTTTTATGCACTGCACTGATTGCAAATTGTCTAAATGTCTGTTTGTACCCTATCTTCTCCTAAACCACTGGACCGATTTGGATGAAACCTGATCTTTAGGGTTAAAATGGATGCAAGAAGGTCATAGGCTCAATTTTGTTTACCTCCGAGGTCTTTTTCAAGGACATTGAGGTCATTTGTGTCTGTTTACCCTATCTCCTCCTAAACCACTGGACCGATTTTGGTGAAACTTGGTCCCTAGGGGTAAATAGGATGCAAGAAGGTCATGCGCTTGGTTTTATTGACCTCTTAGGTCATTTTCAAGGTCATTGAGGTCATTTGTGTCTGTTTGAGGAATTTTCTGTTTGTTTGTCGATGAATTTTTCGTCGTTCCCTTTTTCCGCCAAACGCTGCCGCCGTCGAATTTTGTTTTGTCGGCGGCAGCTCGCATCTCGCATTCACAACAATATTCAAAAGAAACCTTCGAAGAAAGAAGAACCAAAACAAATTACAAAGAGACAGTCATCTCCCCCCGCCGGCCTCATCCCGCGGATTCGGCCTCATCCCGCGGATGTAATCTGTCCATGATGTGTTTGATGTTAGTTGGTTTAGGATATCAAGGCCGAATTGGGGGTATGCAGCTTTGGATCTGGTTTGTGGCCAGGCAAAGCTGCACGTCTACTTAATTAAGTATTGATATTTTTTAATTAAGTATTGATATTCTTTAATTAAGTATTGATAGTGTTTAATTAAGTATTTATATTAATTAATTTGTTTTTTAATTAAATGTTAATATTTTGAACCCACCAACCACTGATAATGCAAAAAGTGAACCCTGAAATGGCGAATATTCACCGTACATACAACACTCGTGAATTCATTTCGTCAATATTTTGTTCACTGTTATCACGCTATTCGACATAAAATTCGCTATCGGACCTAAATAGTCTAGATCCTTTGCTCCTCCAAGTTCCACTACAAGACACCAGATCGGCTCTGAATTCACCACACGCGCACATTTTTCCGGCCAAACTTTGTCCGTTTCGCTTAAGAAGACAGCCGCTCAGCACAGCCAAATGCATTCACAACGCCTTTTCAATTTTAAACTTGGACAAAAGCGCATTTCGAGCGTAAACATGGTTATTCAAGACATGCACATGGTGTTAAATAGATGCATTTTAATTGTAAACTTGACCGATTATTTTGGTCACACTTCTGCGAACAGTAGCATATAACTTGATTTCATCACAAGCAAAGTCAACTCATCTGGGATTAAGTCAGCAATCCAACTACCAAGTATTCACAATCAACGCATAATAGCATGTCCGGCCTATTTTAGACTTATTCTCGTATATCCAATTATCACTCAATTACGTATTGGTGCAAATTTAATAGATGAAATTCTGTGTGCTATAGAAGTATTCATTTCCTATTTTTCGACTCACTATGTACACACTTACATGCTACCTGTTCCAAGTTTATTCATAGAAAGATGTGTGTCTGCATTTTTGTGTCTCCTGCTAAATTAAATTACTATAAATTAAATCAAATAAATTAATAACAAAACTATATAAATAATGGTTAAACTAATACCGTTAACAAATTAATAATTTAACAAACAGTCAAATAAATAACATAAATCTATGTTAATCTACCTAAATCAACTACGTAATTATGTATTATATTATATCTACTTAAATTATCTAAACCAATTGTCAAACTCAAATTAAGTATCATTCACATTATTGAATGCTAATATTACCAAATAAATTAACAATTTTATGTTCCAGTCAATTTATTTCGGTTAAATTGCTTGACAATATCGCAAAATATTTCAGTGGTAATTTTGCCGCTATAGGAAGATCACAATTTCTTTTGAATGGTTAGGATATTTCTGACGTTTTTATTATATTTAGCACTCACAAAAATTTCTACAAATCGCTGGCATTTATGCACCATTGTGTGACGTTGTTAAAAAATGACCTCGTCTAGCTGATGTTGAGAAAATGAAAACAACTATATAATAATAGACAGATTATGTAGCACATTATACGAGCAGTACATTACATTATGTAGCAATACATTATGGTTTTGTTTAATGTCTCCTGAATAATAAATATATTTAACATTCGATATACCAAATAAATTGTACCAATATAATATCATATACCAAATAAATACCAAACAAATAATACAATTTTACTTGTTCGTATACAAATACAATATTTATCTTTGGAATATATGTAGCCATTTTTCCCATTGGTAAGTGAAAGAGAGTCGAGAAAGAGTAAAAGTCACGAAAAATCAAAGGAATTGCGTATGTTAAACTATCGTAAATGACGTTTGATGAAAACGAAATGGGTTCATTGGAAACATTGGTATACGCAGACTTGTTATTATTTTCTTTATGTCTAGAATCATGGAATGAGCCGTAGCCTAATATCCATTATGATCACAGTAGAAAGTTGTTACCGAGTAATGTCGAGGCAAATGTGGATGAGGAGGACTCAGTTATCCTTGGTTCAGTTAGCTCAGGTGTATCACAATTGCGTCCGCGAAGCAACACCACGTCGTCCACTGATACTGTGCCACTAAACTGGGCAGTGACGCTGACATGGAATACCACCTGGAGGGCAGGCAAGCGAGCGATTAGCTGTTGATTGCTAGCAGGCATGTGGGCGGAAGTGTAGTAACCCACCGATCACAGCTTAAACGTCTGCTTCTCTCACATTTACAAGAAACTAATACATCAATCCTCCCTGAGCCGCCCCAAAATCCCTGACCATGAGCATTTCAAGTGTAGTTCCTCATGTTTCGCTAAGCACGTGCATAATTTTCATTATACCTCCTTCAGCTCCACACAAAGGACAAATCCTTGCGCCGCCATTGCATATAGCGATAGTTTTTGCTTGGAGAATTATGAAACATAAATAAAAAGTCAATAAATGAAGATGTGATTGCCATTTGTTCACCCCAAGTTATAATAGGTGTCAAACCGGCAGCCCTGAAACTCTCTGTTAGCCTCAGCAACGAAACAGCATATATGAAGCTAACAATTATACATATAAAGATGGGCAATTGTATTAAAAAAAAAATATTTTTTTATTGTTTTTTTTTGGAAAACCGAAACCACTGGGTTTTCAACCAGCGTTTTTTTCAAAGAACAATACTTTTTAGTCAAACTCGCCTAGTTTTCATGCATATATTTATTTATCACAAGCGTTAGATCATTAAGGGCATACATTTGAACTATTATAAAGAACCCACTTCACCAGAAAATTCGAATGTCGGTGCTTATTAGCTTTATGCTCGATGCAGCTTTATGCAGCTTTGAGCTTTATGCAGCATTATGATCGTAGCAACAAGTATACTTCACAAGTGATGTATTACGTTTATTATAGTCATTTCTTTAAGTTTATTTGTTCAAATACAAATCTAATAAATACACAAAAATACACTCAAAATGTCTAAAATATATAATATTGTATGTTAATATCTTATATAATACACTCGTCTCGGCCTTTTCTGTGACGAGACAATTGCGAAGTTTGGTGTGCACTAATCCTAAATTTGAGAAGATGCGTTCAACACCAGCCGATGATGCAGCTGCCACCATAAATGCCTTCACCATGTCAATTCCAGCCTTGGCCATTTTGTTGGCGAATTGTCTGCACCGCTCTGTTGGATATATAACTATATTGACGTAATTACTTTTGAACATGTAGTCTTTATTGAATGATGCTGCTTTGCATCTGAGTTTCGTAATCATGAGAAGCAATTGAGGATATCGTCTCCGACTACATCAGTGACTCTATCAACCTGTTCTTCCTTCAGTTTTCTCCCAGATAGCGCGGATACAGAGTGTAAGCAATCAAGTGTTCATCACTAATCGCTTGGCTTTACAGTTTCTCAAATTTTGTTCTTGTTTTTGTCCATATTTCCGGACCATTCATGCTGATAGTTGATGCTCTCTTCTCTACAATTTTTCCACTGCTTTTTCATTCTATCAGTCTGCCCTTCCAAATTGAGTCCACGTCGTTGACATACAGCACGACAATCTTTTCTCCTCGGTATGCTTTCTCTCAAAATTTGCCCAAGCTGGATCAGGTTTTCGTCCAGTAATAACGCACCAGACACCGTATTTCGCAGTTTAGCTTAATACACGCTCAAATATCACCGCACTAATCTGTCGTGCAACCTCAACTGACTTTGACCACAGACTGCTTCCTATATAAGCCCTTATAAATTGTAGTCACTGGTATTGAAGAGGCGTTGCCTAGCGTGTCTCTAGACAAGCCGCTTTCAAGGAAACCAAGAAGTGTTTCCACATAAAAACACGGCAATGTTTGCGCATGATCATGTCGGTGCACATCACAGGCTCAATGATCAATGTCGGTGGGCATCACAGTCTTCCGACTGATAAATATTTTCCTACGACTGCTCTCCTCATAATTTCAATATGTAACAAAACACAATATGTGAGAGTAATATATATTAGAGATATATTCATAATTATCTAACCAAGAAATACATGCATAGATATATAACCAAGTATGTGTTAAAGCGGTACACTGGTACAAATAAACACGTGTTTTCCTTGTTAATGATATAAGTTTTTTATTAATACGGTTCTCTTTGTGATGTTGTAAGTTTCATTGAAAACCATTTTTGGAAAACAGTTGTATATCAAAACCATGGCTTATAAAAAATATGCTTATTAAAAAAAACTTTTTGTATAAAAAACACTTGGTTTAAACCATACAAACGCTGCTTGGAGACAAAGAGTAATGAAATACAAGCTGAAACTGAAAAACAAATATACAGAAATGGAATATGATTAGATAATTCAGTAGGAAGATTGCAAAGCAACAACGGCCGCTAACACTGAATCTTAATCACATGCATGAAAGAACGAAATTAAAAAAGACGTCTAAACAACAGTGAGACTAATTGAAGTATGCAAAACTGTGTTTAATCAATGGAATAGTGCCCGTGTTAATCAAAGTAAACAAAGGCGCTTTTAATCACTGGAAAATGAGAAATGGGATGAGCTGGCATGATATAAATTGCAGTCCTGGCCAATCTTGCACTGTTTGTTTAGCACAAACAAGAACATCGCGATTGCAAGCAGTGGCGACGCCAAAAAATCTCCGTTGGGGGGCTAAGGAAAAGATGCGGGATGATGTCGACACATGACGAGATACACTCGAAATACTTATGGTCAGAATTTTCGGGAGGCTCAGGAGGACTGGACAATTGTGAAATTCCCTTAGCAGAAAGCTAAAACATGTCAGCAAACATGAGCAATTTTCCTAGCTGATCAAAAACGTTCGGCTGGAAAATTTCTCAGTGAAAGAGCATTAATCTCACTTAATCCACATATACGCATTATGTGTGCGTGTTTCTCTTCGTGTAAGTAATATACCTCGGAAGGTGATGTGGGTATGCACGAGTGCTCCGCCTAGTGTATGTGGGTGTGTGTGTTTCGTAATAATACTAATACGTTTATCGTCCATACACACACACACATACACACACACACACACAAATAAACATGAAATAGTGGCAAAATGGTAGGATATAGTTTGTCAAGCAGAAAGCTTATTAGACATACATAACAGCAATGCTAATAAAGCTGGTGACTATGTATAAACTACAACACAGACATCTACACAGTGTTGAAATCTTCCTCACCTGAAGCTCAGTAGCATTGGTAGTGAAGATTTTCACTTGTTTTTTCTGCCATTTTTCGTGGCCCGTGTTTGGTAGACGTTCAATCCACCGGTGCCGATATTGGTGATGATCTTCTGAATTGGCAACTTCTATAATCGCTGCTTCGACAGCGCCTGTAAGCGAACACGCACAGAGCCTGAGGTCAAAACTAGATCAAAAGCTACAACCCGAATACCGAATTAATCATACAATATCTCGCTAGATGAACAACGAATTGATCAGTAAAAAGGCTGAATGATGACGGATGTCTATAGTATCTTCACGAGTCGCAAATTACTATTATATCTCCCTCGTAACATTGTGTATATTATTAAAATTTCATGACACCTGGGTTTCCACACTGCTCATCTACAACTGCTGATATCTATACGACGTGTAATTTCGTAAAAAATATTCGCTTATGAGATTATCGTAACAAGGTTAAGGCATGCATATATCTGTCTCAATGATACGTAAAAAATTGCTCGTTAAATTAACCAACAATATAAACTGTAATACGGTTGAGTTATAATATGAAAGGTGACGAACGTAAACAAGAAGCGAAATTTGGATGAAATACATTTTATATTTGCATTATATGCAATTGCATAGGTGTGCTTGTTCACTGTTCAGCATTGATCAGCAAGTATCTAGAACAGTGGTTTCTAACTTATGGGTCGTGATTCAAGATTGGGTCACCAAGCCTTTTTATTGGCTCGCTAAGATTTCGTTCAAATCAAGTATAGGCCACAAAAATATAGCATAGTTATATAGTTGTAGAACACAATAAACCAAAAAATTGTATTTATAAACAGGCGCGGGTGGCATCACTATCCTACGCGCGCTTACAAGACGTCACACCAGGACCATGCCTAGAACACGACTCCCACACGATACATACAGCCTCACCGTCACACACGGTATCACACACACGCACACACACACACACTTGCCCAGTTCCACTACTCGAATACAGACTGTAGCGACCAATCAGCGGTGAGCTGGTCACATGCTCGCCGCCGCGGGGCATGCACACTTCACGAACACACAGTCGTACAAGGCTAGTCGAGGCATCTTGTTTTGACTGACACACGCGTGCACACACGTACACAACCGTACACGCACTAACTCGCTCACACTAGAGATGCGACCTAAAAAAAACCGATATTTGGGATGTTAAATGAATTATTTTTTATCAACACATTATATATTCATGCTATTAGTGACCCTATCAAATTGAATTATCATTAAATATGCACAATATAATTGTTATAATGTGTCTGAAAGCCCTAATATCATTGTTTACACGGTACTGTGCGGCACTTCTATGTACAGTACAGTTTTGCATTCAATCATTGAGTTAATCATTGTGTAAGAAAGCAGGGTTTGAGAACCGTTTTTTATGCTAAAATCTGAAACTATTTTAAAAAAACAACAGGTGGCATAATTTTTTATTATTTTTTACACATTAACTTTTTCCTGCCAGAAATTAACTACGTTGGTTATGATAAGTTTCATCATTTCATTCAGCAGATCAATTATTTGCAAATATAAGAGTACAAACACTGCAAATATTTACACAAATACTACGAATATGCACACAAACTTAGTGTCCCTAATGAGACTACGAATAATAGTGGCAACGGACCAGAAAAACGGACCAGAAAAACGGACAATATTTTCGTGTAGGAAAAAAACAACTGAGGAAATATATTTGATGTACAAAAAGGTATTTGAACACAAATAACTACATCAAAGAAACCATCATCCATAAAACCAGTTTTAAAACAGGTTACTAATAAAAAACAGTTAATTTGGTTCAACTTTCCTTGATCTGCCGCCAATTTTTTTCGCAATCTCTACATCTACGAAAACAATTTTTCAAAAAAATATATTTTGAAAAAAAAACATGGTTTAAAAGAACAGTTTAAATTAAGTGGTTTAACCAGCCGCTTATACGTACCAGCGGGCTACCTGCTTTACAAAAGGTATTTGAACGTACATCAATCAAATCTATCTTACATAGATACTGTTTTAGAAAACATTGTTTCATTAATAAAGCGTTAGTTTAAATGAACGTTTGTCAAAAAAAACACTTGACCAACCAATTAGCTTGTCTTGTTCTGCTGCCAACATTTTCTGGACCTGTACATTAATAAAACGAATTTAAAACCATTTTGAAAAACATCATTGCATTTTTTCATAAAAAACATGGTTTCTTTATATAAAAAACATGATTATTCAATGAATTTGTTTTGTTATGCTGACAATTTTTTTCAAATATCCACATAATTAAAACCATCTGTAAAAACATGGGTTTTCTCAATGAAAAAAACCTAAACCACCGGACCCGGATGCACTTTCAAACAGTCTCCTGAGGTATTTATTGATAAATATTCTTGTTATTAATACTATTATCAAATTATCTTTGAAATAAGACACGTAAAGATGTACAAAACATCAATTGAACTCATTTCTATGTACTAAAATCTAACATCCGATGACAATTCTAAAAGTTCTATTTCTAAAAAAAACATAAAAATATATCCTAAAAACATGTTTTCTTGCAAAAAAACACAACCAAAAAAACGTTTTCTTTTGCATCACTAGCTCACACACAATACACACCCAAGCCACAATAGTGTAATAATTAATATACATGATGCATAGTTTTAGGACTATAGGCAGACCATGATTGCATTGTACGACTGATTTCATCGAAGCAAACAATTATTAAATTAGATTATTATTAAAAACAGAAACAAATAGTATCTATCTGTATGTATGATTGAATCACGATACTTGATTTGTGCACATTTTTCGATAGCTGTCAATAAAAGGTTGAGAACCATTGCTCCGGAGATCAGTTACAGCAGATGAATCAATTCTCAAGTATGCATTTGGTCTTGGTTCCGTCATAAACTAGCTGGAATAACTGATTTCGCGTGGATCTGCAGGTTCTTTTGCGTCGATTTTTACGATGGCACATGCATTCGGACGAGTGGCTTGTCACATAGTAACAGCTACCGTCTGGCTGAACTATGTCAAAAACGCGCCATAGCGGCTCTCTAATGAGATACTCAAGTCCATTCAGACTTGAATCTCGTCGGCTTCACAATCTATACCCGGACATAGCTTTGCTTTCAATGACGTTTCCACCACGATAGAATTTCATTTAACAAGACGCACACACACACACACACATACAGACACTGATACACTGATAAGCACATTCCCATACCTACACACGCATATGTTTACACATAAATAGCATTATAATATACTATATATATATATATATATAACAAATTCGTATAATCTGCATTATGGAATACTTTGTTCATATATTTGTATAGTTAAATTGGATTTAATAACACACTGAAGCGTTTGTTCCATATATTTATCTCTGCAAGCGTATTATTGTATTTAATAGCCTAAGTAGACAGTCATGATGGGAATTTTTGCATAATCACATGGAATACAGCTTAATGCTGAAAAAAGTGCATACCATATACCAAAAGAATGCTCCAAATGCTATGAGCTAGAGGCATGGGCGAAAATCCTGGGGGGCTTGGGGCGTATATATACGCCCCAACAAATTGACTGGGGGGTACGAATATACAATTATACCCTCCGATAATTCTGCTGAGTTCAGTTCATTGAGTATGTTATCATTAAAATCAGCATAGAAGGCAAATGACAATAGGCCAACATTGCAAGAAATTATAAATATGTGAAGAACTATATTAAGCAATACACTTTTCATTGGGAGATGTGTGTTGTAATTGAATAGGCTGGAAATAGTTGAGGGTACCGAGCAATTGGCCAGCTGAGTCAACTTTGAACACTAATGCATGATGGCTGTCATCCCCCCGAGCCTCGACACAAATCTGCGCCGATGGCTAGAAGTATTACTCATCGGGTACGTTTGATGCAGCTCCAGTGACGGCTCTTCTTATCTTTCCTAACTAGCCATAGAAAGAGCATGAGAGCTGGGACTGAAACGAGACGAAACGTACTTGAGGTGCAATATCATGGTGCCCCAAATGCTCGATTCAAGTTCGGGGTGACCAACACCATGCCAGTGGTTTTTCACCTCTCAGCTATACCAAGATATATGGATAAATTTGGCTCTGACCGCAAAAACACGTTGATAATGTTCGATTCAACTTGAGAAGTACTTCCGAGGCACTTCTAAGTGCTTCGGAAGTGAATCCAGAAGCTCTCAGAAGTTGTCATTCATGGCGCATAGCAGTCATATATTTGGCGCGTGTTTGTGTTCCGGGTATATATTTCGAATGTAATTTGTTCTGAGCTGCAACAATACTGAATTTAATTTTGAGATATCAAACAATAATAGAAAGGTAAACAAATTTAGTAATACGTGAGCGGAGCAAGCAACACCACATCACTCACTGATAAGCAATAATGAATGACGCATTTTTAACCAGTGTTCGATGCATGCACTTTGGATGCAACTTCTTTTGAAGTGGTGAGTCGAACATACCCAGTTGTTGGCACGGTACCGACCTGTAGCAGTGCTGGTACCAGAAACCAAGTACCAGAACACAAGGCAAGCTGCGCCCGCATCTACGGAGCTCATCAATACTGGACTTTTCAGCTGTGCCGAACTGAGAGAACAAACTGATGAATCGCACCCTGCTTGCATATAATATTTTCCTGACGTCAAAACAAACAAACGTTGTCATGAAAATGACCGTAGGCGTGCGCTCAGTGTTGAAATACTTGCATGCAATAATTATGGTCAAATAATAGGCATTTAATTAGATCATAGTGAGAAAGAAATAATAATATTTCATCTTGGTGTCCAATTTTATTGGATTGCTTAAAAAACAATGCATAGGCAAATATAAGCGCAAGCAAAAATAATTTTTGCAAAAAACAAGCAAGGCCAAGTTGCACAACAGTCTTCAGTTGTGACAACAACAAAAACCATGCACTAATTAAAACTTTGTGACGTTTGACATTTGTGACGGATTTGTGGACGCATTTTGTCCGGTCGTAATTGTCCGGCACGCGAGACAAGTGTCAACTTTTGTTACTGCAATGCGGGCGTAGATTGAGGATTAGATCACGGATTTGGTGGACTTTCTGACCAGCAAAACAATTGGCAGTCGTATTTCGACAATAAATTGCTGATTTGTCACAACACATACGATATACAAAGACGACATTCCAGCGATTTGTGATCAATATAAAACGGGTATTTTATATTGTTTTGCACCCCCCCCCCTTTGGCGCCGCCACCGCTGCCAAACATTGGGTTAGCGACTCCAACATGAATTTCTGCGCAAAAAAATTCATGTAAATACAAAAAAAGAAGAACGAAACAGACAAACGCCGTTGAGTCATGTCTCTGTTTTTCTCACTATTACCTCAATTCAATAATATCTTCATTTCAACTAATGTCTATAGCATATCTAGTATTTGTATACATAAGGTTAATCGTATTACTGCTCTAGATATTCCCTCTAACTTGAGTTATTTTTATAGCTTTAGGTTAAGGCAACACGAGTAGCATGCATCTATGATGCTTGTGTAACAAGAGTTGTATTGAGTGATCCCTGCATCTGAGCCTAACCTGTGCTATATGCAGTAGCCAAGAACAACAACAACAACAACATTGTCCGTATTTATCGAGTGTCAAAGCATTGTCCGATAATAGTTGATCGTGTAAGTATATTTCTCGTTGTATAATGGTTAACTACATATATATTTATTGCATGTTGTTCCTGATAATAATAAACATGAATTCCGGGGTATGTTTGTTATTTCCGTGTTGTATTGTGTGTTTATTTTCAGACCATGTTTTTATGTTATCAGTTGAATAAAGCCTCACGTCAGGTCTTACACTTTTATTCACTACAAACTGTCAACAGATAAGCTTATACAGTGGCGGATCCAGAGTGCAATTTTGGGAGGGGCTGAATTAGTTTTGGGAGGCTGAATTTTGGGAGCAGTCAGTCATGTGCTTTGTACATACATCATTATGCTACATTTTTGCGATAATGCGTATATCAACAAAGTCCACAGAATTTTTTGTGTGGACTTCCTTTAGTAAACCTCTTGGTTTGATGGAAACGTTTTGGGGGATTTTAAGCCCCCTGCGCCCCCCTCTTAATCCGCCAGTAGATTGATAAATTGTTTGATTGATAAATTGAAAAATCAATAAATTCCAAGCCATTCCGTCATTTAATCGACAAGGCAATGAGTGATCGGTTGTTATATCCCAAAAAACTTTCAAAAATGCTGCATGTTATTCATACACTCAGGTTGTATTTAATTTAATACTTTTATTGTATATCATCTTAGCTTCTAAATTATCCAATCCTGTTCTGTTTTGCAGCAAGTTTTCGTACACTGACGCATATATGAGTATTTATATGCTTGGCTATCGTATATGAATATGACTATCGTATCATATACATATATCGTGTATCATATATCATATATCCTATCATATCATATCATATCATATCATATCATATCATATCATATCATATCATATCATATCATATCATATCATATCATATCATATCATATCATATCATATCATATCATATCATATCATATCATATCATATCATATCATACCATACCATATCATATCATATCATATCATATCATATCATATCATATATCTTATCATATCATATATCATATAAGAATGAATTTGACGGTGTGGCACTAAACAGCATTAAGACGTATGAATAAATACACGCCACGACATGCCTGTGTTAATTGTTTATTGAAAACTGCAATCAATCCCCGGTGTTGGATATAGTAGTGAAATTGACAGCGCTTTCAATTGTCTTGTTGTATATTTAGACCGTTGAAGATGTTGAGAAACTCAGAGAAACTCCACTTTTACAGAAACTTGGTAGAATTCTGAAAGTTAGCCCTGTTGTGTGGACTAAACTCAGTCTTCCTGGCAACAGTCCACTTGTGTAGAAGTGTATCCAGTTAGCATAGCTAGACTTGACAGCACTGCAAATCCGCAAGGTATAGAAAGTCCAGGACGGTATTTCTTAACCTTTTTTATCTGATTCCACACTTCTTAATGAGCCGTCTCTTCATTTCCACAACAGCGCTGATAAATTCAGTTCTTATATCAAGGTAAATGTCAAAAGGTCATTAGAGACAAAAATAAACGAATTTGAATTGATAAAAACACACAGTTGTCCTTCTGTCCGACCTTTAGGTCCCCACTTGGCAACTTTTCCATTCCCACCAGTGGGGAGTTCCCCACACAGGTCAAGAACCACTGGTCTAGGAGAATGGCGTGAAGCGCATCCTTAAATTGCCAATTTTATGATAAATTTTTATATTATTATCAATATTGTCTATCAGCACATATTGCTATTATTTGTAATTTTGGCAAAAATGCAATATACATTGTTATGCATTCTATTTCAATGTCTTGAAAATGGCAACAAATTTACTATGCAATTGTCAATCAAATGATGTTTTGCATTGCTCAACAAATTGTCATAAATTTGCATTTTTGTAATATATTTGCATATTAAACATGTTTGTGTGCACTGTGCGTATGTGTGTGTGTGTGTGTGTGTGCGTGTGTGTGTGTGTGTGTGTGTGTGTGTGTGGATGTGTGTGTGTGTGTGTGTGTGTGTGTGTGTGTGTATGTGGGTGAGAGAGTGCACGGTGCGATGTCAAATTGTGCTTGTATATGGATTGTATGCTTGTCGGTCGCCCCAAGGCAACGCTTCGATTGGATTCAACTGTCTGAATATTTATGCGCTGCCTAAAGCAGGAGTTGGCAACCGAAAATGCTGAAAGAGCCATATTGGACCAAAAAAAAAGAAAAAACAAGTATGTCTGGAATCGCAAAGAATTAAAAGTCTTATATAAGCCCTTAGTTTCTTAGGTGTTAGTTGTGTATAACATAGTTGGTTCACTTGGATGTGTGTAACATAGTTCAGGGCTGCAACACGACACTAGGTTAAAACAAAAATGTATTTCCCTCCCCATCTATTTCCATTTTCAAATATTTTTAAAAAAGCTCCAGGGAGTCACTAGGGAGCGCTCTAAATCCGCAGATTGCCAACCCCTGGTCTAACGTCATTAATGCTCAAGTGTCTACCTGTGCGTATATGTGTATTCTATATGTGTAAGATTGTATACTTTAATAAAAAATTACACTTGTTAGAGTATATTTAATTTTGTAAATGCTGTAATAAAGAAGGCAGTATGCGACAAAAGCTCAAGTTGTAAGCGCTCGGCTTCAATGCACTCTCGATATAGTGACAACACACTGTGAAATTGACATAATTGCGCTAAGCTCACTACAAGTGCGTGTTGAGTTTGCCCACTTTCGTCTTGGCACATGATGATTGTAACTGATTTTCTCGACCACATGCTAACTTACTGAGGACTTTCTCTGACCAGTCTTATTGTACTCCATGCATCCGTAATCTAGACTTGACTGGTAAGTCGAGCTTAAATATCAGGTATGGATATGGATCCTGTGGTTTATAGGGGTAAATATACCCCCCGATAAAGTGAGGATGAATGGGAGGATGAATATGTAATTATACCCCCAGGAATTCTGCTGAGCTCAGTTCATTGGGTGTATTGCCAACAAAATCAGCATAGCAAATAAGTAACAATACACGACAAATGTTTGTGTGTGTATGCAATTATATACAAAATACCTTTCATTGAAATATATATGTTGTGATTGAATAGGCTGGAATGGTTGCTGAGCCAACTGAGCCAATATTGAACGTTTGTGCATGGTGACTGTCATCCCACCCGAGCTACGACACAAATCTACGCCGTTTAAATTAATATCTATCAGGAATAGCCAATGTGAGTTCAATGCAACAGTTTAGATTTTCAATTGAATCCGCTCCATCGTGCGGGATTATTATTCGTAGCCGCATGCCGCATAATTGTGAAATTTGTGTGAAGTTTATTAATGTTGCATTTATTGTCTTGATTAAAGCCAGTGTGTATCATATGGAAGACATTGGTATCTGGTTGAAAATAATCCATGCACAACATGCAACTTTTCAGTCACAATTCAGTCATCTCTATAAGTTTTCTATTTCTCGTGCGTTTGTGATATACTCGAGGCTTATACTTTGCTGTCATTTTCACTGAATGTGTCCGTGTGAAACTGCCGTTTTATCATATAAATTGACTTGAAATTGATGTGGAACGATCTCGAACGATGATCTCCTTGTATGGACGCGTTTGATCGAAATAGAACCAATTCAAAAGCCAATCCATGTTCGGTATATACGGATTTTGGGCGCTTCTGGTACATGGGGCCACCGCAAGGAGTAATAGTCCCTGCAATCTTCCCAAGCTACTGGATTTGCCTGCTATTAATAGAAGAATAATAATGAAACACTGCTTAATAATGTTTACACGTGTGTGTGTATACATGTGTGTGTTTATGTGTGTGTGCATACATGTGTGTATGTATACATGTGTGTTTATACATGTGTGTGTGTGTGTGTTTGTATGTGTGTGCATACATGTGTGTGTGTGTGTGTGTTTGCGTGCGTGATTGGTAAAAGCACTGTATTTTTTCACCGGCCAAGCGAGATGATTGTAGCTGGAGTGGAGGGCTGGTTGACGAGTGTTGTTCCGCTACACGCTTCCAGTGCACTTTACCGGCATGCCGATGAGAAGATGATGTAGACACCGCTCCTACCGGCGTCGTTTTCCAGCCACATATTGTCGACAGGTCGAAGTTGCACGATACCGACTCGGCTGCCAAAATGGACAGGGTGATTTCACGGCACACATGCGTTCATAAAGTAAACAATGGCCTCTGGGTTGGACGGCTGCTAAGTCCCAATGATTGCAACTGCTATGGAGTAGCACGAGGGTCATATAGAGCCATCTATGAGGATAGACATGATGCTTGAC
Source organism: Sacculina carcini (assembly GCA_916048095.2). Lineage (NCBI taxonomy): Eukaryota > Metazoa > Arthropoda > Thecostraca > Sacculinidae > Sacculina > Sacculina carcini. Next base: position 2,510,672 of record OU696582.1, on the reverse strand, counting down.
GTTTCAAATGTGCAACGGTTAGTTCGACTATACGGCGCCCTCCAGTCAATGAAGAGCATCAATGGAAACAAAACTACAAAAATCGCACATGCCATGATTGAGGGCTAGCTACGATTGTGTTTATGCATAAATTAAAGCGCTGTATAGAAGATAGAAGTCGATAAATCAATCATTAATACGTATATGTGCTTATAGCGTAATTATAACATTTTTGGAAGTATCATATGTAATAGAAGAGTAGAGATACTAAATATATACAACATGCAATATGGTTGTAATAGTTATATAGTAGATGTGAGATACTTGATGAGTTCATAGATTTTGCAGGGGAACGGTATGAATTCATTACACAAGCGAAAATTCAGTAAATCATGCGGAGGGGAAATAAGGACACGAGAGCCGGAATAAGACAAATATTCGGCTGACCAAGTAGACTCATTCAAAACACAAGAGTAATTAAACTTTAGGAAAGAGCGACCTCGACAGGGTGAATAGGATTGAAAACAGATTATATGAGGGTTCAAAGAGAGATTAGGTCTAAACATAATTCGCCATGGAAAAAGAAGCCAAACTAGTTTCTGCATGTTGGAAGATGTTGTCGGAGTGAGCTGAGCTAAACGTTTCACAAAACGGCGCGTTCAATATAATCAACGATTAAAGGTTCAATATAATTCAATATACTATCAATTTACACGATATGCGTAGAAATATAAAATTACTGTAATCTAAGCGAAAAAATAAAGTTTAAATATAAAGTAATTGACCAAAAATTATATTCGTTTGTTTAACGCTGTATTTACTACGAGTGTTTTCGTCTGTGGAGCAAATATACACAATACATAATATACGATGTACATCAACCTACGGACAAATGATACATTTGCACATTTGATCACACATGATTGAAATTGGCAAAGATTAACATGATGATAAATTAGTTGGTAACGATGCATTGAATGAACGAATGAACATTAGATGCAATGAACAAACACGATTGAGCTGTTGCTAACAGCTTTACAGCTTCAAATTGTGCTCGCTAGATGGCGCGAGAGCGCAAGTTGAAGTTCATTCAATTGAGTGACTCGACACGTCAGTGTGTGCTGTTGATGCGCTCACATTTTTCCACAAAAATGGCAAAATTTTCATCAAGCAGAGGATGTATGGTATATAGGTGACAGAATATAATACGACGTACAAATTTTATTTTAATTAAATTACGCAATTTTTGACCGAATTTTTGTTTTTTGCTCAATATTCAAATAATGAATTGTAGATTAGCACTCAGAAACTACTTCCAATCAGATCACACAAATAGATGAGCCTACTCACCTGAGCACATTGGAGTCGATCCGTTCCATCGATTTCCGTCGCAAAATATCGTCGTTTCACCAGATAAGCTGTATCCTTGTCTGCAGGAGTACCTTCTCACAGCTCCCTCGAGTAATCGGTGCTGAACAGAGTTTGCCACTTGTGCTGGCTCTTGACAGCCGCTTTCTGACAATAAATTCATAATAAAGATGTTTCTGCTCCTAGTATCTATACTTCCTTCCATCCTCTCTGTATGATAAGTTTCCATTCAAATTTGTCTCTTAAGATCTAGATAAATATTTGTTAAACAATATTTGTTTCATATGATTTCTGAATGATCCCTATGCTCGACCCTATCACCTCAATTGCACTTATTCTGCCCTTGTTTAACTGATCCTTCATCCAATGCTATATTGTGTGTGTGCTATATTTGTTGTTTGTTTTTCACGTTTATCACATGACTAATCTGGGTGTTGTATGTCTTTGTGTGTCTCGTTCTTGTCGTTGTCTGGTCATTCCTCGCCCTGCTACTGGTAACCATGTTGTTCAGTACAACTTTATTCATGATCGAATTGTCGGCGACTAAACCGGCTCCCCACTGTCCCACAGTGAAGTGTGCCTAGACAACCTACAGCAGTGGTTTTCAACCTATGGCACGCGTACTACTAGTGATACGTGAAGATGCTGCAGGTGGTAAGCGAACACTTTCGGAATCATGAGCAATGACATCAGGGCGTGATCTCCGATGTGCTGTGAGCAAGGTATTGCCTGGCATTGACCAGCTGATGAAGAAGAAGCAGATACAAATCTCGCATTGTGTTATTTTTCCAGTTAATTTGTGTGTTCTACTTGTACAATTACGTGAATAAAAGAATACCTGAATAAGCTGATTTTCACTAGATACAGGTGGTACGCGGCGACTGTACGGGACTTACAAGTGGTACCCGATCACAAAGTTACTTCTGTTAAGCATATTTTCGTACCTAAATACGTTCTCTATTTATACGTTGCTCTTGTTGTGGAAACTAGAGACTTTTCATGATTATATCTCTTGCCGTTCACCTGCATACTCTCAACCCAGCCGCTGCTCAAACAAATTTCAAAGTTGTGCAAGTTAGTGTTCTGCAATTTAGCCGAGCTAGTGCTTCGCTCAGCTTTCAAGCAAAAATGTATTATTAACAATGCATGAGCTGAGTTGCTGCACTCAAGGCAGCCATTGAGTTCTGGACGGCCATTCATTCACTGATGACAAAGCATGGTCTCCGGGGTATAAGAGTAACTTTGTAGTTTTGCGACACAACGAGCTGTGCAGATATAAATACTTCATAGGCCATTCGGCTGTTCCATTGAGGTATAATTGTGCTAGCAACTCCTGGCCTTGTGAATAGGGATCACTATATCAAAATGCATCGTACAAAAACAGTGAGTTTTAGATTCATGTTGGCCTTTGGTTCATCTCCGATCAAAGACAGACTTACGTCTCTCACAATTTCGGTTTTCCGGGCATAATTTGCGTACCCGTTATCTACATCAGCTTCTACATGATTCTACACTTTTTTTTCAAAATGATGAGAATAAACATTTGTTTAATTAATTGCAAATGTTTTACTTCTCAAATGACATTCCCTGAATTGAAATTTTAAACAACAAGATAAGCGTAATACAAAGTGAGTAAATGCTTTGTTAAGGTAATTCATGTGGCAGCGATTCATATACTTGCTTTTGCATTTGCAAATTGCACACGGTATCTTGCATGCAATATGAGCAGGCGCGAGGCAAAACTCCAAATGAGCTCATCAATTTGTCATTAGCCGCTCATCTGAACGCGCTTTTCAAAATTGATTTCTCAATGTTTGCACAGTGCGAGTGCGTTGATTATAAATTATTCATGTGCACCATGATAGAGTGTCCTAAGTGCGCAATATATGTCGCATTTGGAGTGATTTGGATGCACGGTGTCGTTAGTTTTATAGAACGCTTGATACAGGGCAGAATGCATCAACACTACGGCCAGTAGCTGGGTCGGAGCTAGGATTTTATCAACTAGATAATATGCTGGCATAGAAGTATATACGACATATCTCTGAGATTGTTTAGAAGGAAAAATGGGTGTTCAAAGTGTACACTTGAGATAGAGTGATTTTTTTCGTGATTCCAAGGAGATTTTAACCTATTGAATTTAGGGGATTTTGTTTTTCAATCAATTGACAAACGTTGAGTTCACATTTTTGCAGACGCGCATTTTCATAATGTCAAAGCTCATGGAATTGACCTTGTTTTGCTGTCTTTGTATTTCGATGGTTGCTTATTTATGATCTATTTTGATATTGTGCTCTGGTTTTTTCCTATTTCACGACGACATGCGGTATTTTTTTTCTTTTTCACGTCCTCTCATAACTTACAACAACAAATGACTCTACAACAACAAACTCAACAGCAACAACAACATCAACAAACTCTAACAACAAATGTAGCAACGTTTAAGAATAATTAGATGTGTTTGGAGGGCAATAACTACATTTATAATTACACAATTAGAAAATATAAAATAAATCCTTAAGCCGACTAATGAGTGGAACACATAAAAATGGCACACTTTATCTAAATTCAATGGCAACATATTGCAGAAGGCTTTGCAAGTTGTGCAACGTCTAAACGCTGATAGATCATGCATCCATGATCGATCAATGGTGAGCCGTGCTGCCGTTGTCCTTCATCTCATCACCAAAATTGGATTCCTAAGGGAGCTTGACTGTCTTCAATATCTGAGACTCTACACGTATGCATTGAGCAAAGCAAAACTACGCTCACCCTAGCTGATTTCGAAGCTGATCGAGTCTCTGTGTGTGTGTGCGTGTGTGTGTTTGTGTGTATGTGATGTTCAAACTGGATCAACAGTTCGCCAACGGCAAAGTTGGGTTTCATTGCGACGACACACAGTTTGTCTCGGTGCAATCAGACACGCTTCAAGCGACTAATGCCACCGTTTCAACAAAACTGTTGCCAACGACCCGCTGATCTGCCCGAAAACCACTTTGAAGTCTTGCGCAAACTGAAATTGATTCGCCAACTCAAGTGAAGTTTGAAGTTTCAATTCAAGTGAAGTTTGAAGATTCCATTCCCAACACACCCACACACGCTCAAAAGTACACACACACACACACACACACACACACACACACAAACACACACATACACACAAACACACACACACACACACACACACACACACACACACAAACTGACGTCGACCATTAACATTTTCCTGCAATGATAACGGATTCATTTTCATATTTGCCCGCGTATTGATTGTTTATCTTTTTCTGCGTTTAATGCGATCTGGGTATATGTATGCATGTATGTACGTATGTATGTATGTATGTATGAGTGTATGTATGTATATATATGTGCATATATGTATATATATATGTGTATATGTGTGTGTATATGTATGCATGTGTACTTATTCTATCTCTTGATAATTGATTGTTAATTGAATCCGTTTCATTCATTATTACATGTTCGTCTAAGAGCAGTCGCTCGACGAACATAGCCGTATGTCTATTTTTTTCTGATGATTTTCGTGTGATCTGTTTTTTTCTGCCAATACATCTACAATTTACAATTTACAATTTACACACACACACACACGTATTTATGCGCAGTGTATTCTGCATAAAAGGATTTCTGTCTCAAAATCAGAAGCATATTCCGCTAAATTGATTAATATTCTTATAATGTCTTGTAATTCATATCTTGTAATCATCATATTGTTCACTACGCTTAGCTGCCAGTCAAACGCCAGCAAAGTTCATATATAAAGCTTGTAATTAACGCACTTTATTTCGATGGTAAGAAATGAAATTGTGAACAGCCAAGCACAACCGGCTAAGCAGTTACAAGGACCTATTGATTCAATCCACATTCTTAAGTGCCTTCTTGGATTCAGTGCGACTTCATATATCTTCTTGCACCTGTTGGCGAAATGCGAGGAAAATGATATATTTTTGATGTGCTGCTACACTTTGATCGAGTGCTCTCACCACTGATCAACCACTGATCTATCATTGATCTACCATTGATCTACCACTGATCTACCACTGATCTATCGCTGACCCATCGCTGATCCTGCACAGATCTACCACTGATCTACCACTGATCCATCACTGATCCATCATGGATCTACCACTGACTCTAACACAATTTGCTCGTTTTCTTGTAAAATATTGCGTAGATAAAGTTCGCATCGTGAGCACACAATGTTGCTTGCTCATAATATGGATTTAACGCCTACAGTCTTGTCCCTTAGAGCCATGGGCGTAGATTTTGGCGGTATGGGGTAAATATACCCCCCAAAAAGTTGGCTGGGGGTATGAATATGCAATTATAACCCCCGAGAATTTTGCTGAGTACAGTTCATTGGGTATATTATCATCAAATCGGTATAGAACAAAATAACAATACACGAAATGATTTTAGAATTATATATATATATATATATATATATATATATATATATATATATATATGTGAAAAACTATATTTCATGCAATATACTTTTCATTGCGGTATGTGTGTTGTAATTGAATAGGCCGAAAATAGTGTATGGTCCCAGGCAATTGACCAACTGAGCCAACTTTGAACACTAATGCATGATGGCTGTCATACCCCGAGCCTCGACACAAATCTACTCCCCTGTTTAAAGCATATAATTTTCTAGGAAGTATCAAGTTGCATAGTCTCTTTTCTACGCAGCATCATTTCGGCGCTTTGCCGAATTGCATATTGCTGTTGTCATCGATATTGTAAGCCAGTGCATATGATCTGGGACTTTTTCGGTAAGTTACCAGAAGTTTTTTAAAACTCATTGATTTCGGAGAAAAATTTTGTCATGTTAACTCTTGCTGATCATGCACATTTCTAAATAAGCAATGCTATAATGGAGTCTTTGAATATGTGGACAAGAAAGAAAACAAAAACTGTTTCAAGGGCGGATGAGCTATCTGATAGCCAACGGCCATCTGGCATGTTCCAGTTTGCAAACGTGCTTTCATTTTTCTATTTGTGCCTACTCCCTGCTCGCCGTGCTGTTCCTGTCGGTTGTCTTTTTCGCGCCTATGTATAAATATGTGCGCTATATTAAATATATGTTTTTGTTGTTGTTGTTGTTGTTGTTGTTGTTGTTGTTGTGTAATCACAGACGCAGTTTGCCAATGACGATTTCATGAAATATTCAACAATTCTTATCAGCAATATTCAATAATAATACTGTTTTAATATTATTCCCAAAAATTGCTTCCCCATTGTTTTAATCACTTTCGGCGATGTTTGAAAAGGTTGATCCAAGACATTTGATTAAAGGTCATTTAAGTAAGAGTATTACTGAATATGCGTATCAACCGTTGACTCATTTACTCATTGCAACAACAACTTGCAATGCTTCCAAATCATGCCACCGGCCATACTTGCAACCAGTGGCGACGCCAAGATTTTTCCGGTGAGGAACCGAGTGGTGGGATGAGAAAAAAGATGCGGACGTTTGGCGAAATATGAGGAGCCACAGATGTTCAGGATTTTTTGGGGGTTCCAGGGGGGCTTGACACATATTTAGGTGTGAAACCCCTCCAAGCCCTATTTTCCTTGCCGCCGACACTGCTTTCAATGTATGTCAGTCACAATATATGCAAATTCGCAGCTAGGGATATTATTGCTCGGGTACGTTTGGTCCCGTTTCAGTCCCGGCTCATTTTTCCTTTCCTAAGTAAATGAGCCAAAATAACTTGACCTAATCAAACCTTACCTAACCGAGCATAGAAAGTTAAACTAGAACCGCGACTGAAGCGGGACCAAATGTACCTGGGGATTAACCTACCTAATGTACCTGGGGACTTCGGGCAGTACAAACAAATTTGAGAAAAACTAGTTGTAGAATGAACATCAAGAAATGCAGCTTTCCGTTCCGGAGTGTTGACTCATGAAACAATCTACACACGACGATTTTAGAAGCCGATAGCTTATTGTTGTTCAAATATAGACTAGACAAGTATTGGAAAAGCGACAGGACAGTCCAAGTTTAGCTCACATCCTGTAACCCAACTGGGTGAGTACAACTGAGAGAGAGAGAGATAGATAGAGTAGTGGAAACACTGACTTGTACACACAGAGTGCTCTTTCAGCCAGGCTCGATTGACGCAAACGTTGAATTCGTCGCCATGCAGTTGATAACCGGCACGACAGCGGTATCTCACCAAACGTCCGCGGCCGCGAAACTGCACACGTCCGTTGGCCAACACTGGGCGATTGCAGCGCCACCTCTCGGCAGTTTGCTCAGCATCCTTTTGTGCTATTCAGAACAGAAGCGCACACGTATCACTCGCATCTATCACGTATCTAATTGTTCAATATTACTTGGCGAATTTTACTGCAAAATCGGAATTTTACTTTACGATGGGAGGAGGAACAGAGTTGTATAATCGGGGGCAGTAAAAAGACTGAAGAAGTACAAACACTTGGAAAATACCACAAGTACATTGTTAGTGGGCACACTACGTTGAACTTTTGCAGATTGCCCATATTCTGGAGGCTCAATTCTTCTATTATGAGTTCGGCTGACTTCTCGTCTGTAAAATCATCTATCATTATTTCTTAGGCCTCGCCCAATGTTTTCTTATTGTCCTTGTTAGTCGCTGGCGTATTGTCCATTGTCGTCTCTGCGTGTTATTGTGTTATCAAAGTGTTTATACTTGAGGCTGCGGTTTGATAGCACTTATTTTTTCTTCATTATTCTTAGACCTATTTTCTTTAGATCCTATTGTCAGTGCATTTTAACGAGTGTATTCATTGCTATTGAGTACTGTGAGATAAAATTGAGTAGACACAGTGTATTTGACCGAGACAACATGTGAAGAGTTGTACCGTGTTTGTTTTCACCGGCAAGCCTTGTAGCGTCTGAAATTTGTGTGGTGCGGTCGCTGGTATGATAACAGACGGTCACACTGTACCGCCTCTGGTGACACGGTGCCCTTGCTGCTTATTCGAGTGTTTGTTGTTGCGTTATCTTATGTGCCGTGTCGAACACGGCAAATATATACATGTAGCTGTAGCATATAGTTGATGTGTTTCATATATTGTACCGTGTCTGACATTTTTGGTACTTGCCCTGGTTTTTCTGAGCGTTGGTTGGCGGATGCTAGTCTGAGGAGCTCTTCTTGTTCAGTTCACTCAGTTGTTCGCTCTTGTGGTGCCAAAAAATAGAGTTGTGTGCGTGTGTGTGTGTGTGTGTTTCTGTGTGTGTATATGTGTGTACGTGTGAATACTTCTATATATAGCGTTTGATTATCAGCTCGTCGACAGGCTGAGTTACAATAACTTAAAAACAATATATACTTAACGTGGAAATTACTTAAAATGCATATTTAAAACTTAAATCACAAAAATCTCCCCATTTTTTTAATAATGCTACATTTTAGCAGCGCTTTTATTTCGACATTTTTGCTGAATTCAGTTCCAATTATACACATTCAAACCACTTAGCCGCTCTGGAAACTCTTGCAAATGGGATTGACACACACATTGATTTCTTTCAAAACCAGCCGACCGAGCATAATCAACGTCCAAGTATTCTTGTTCTCCTGAAAGCCCTCGGTCAACCAATGCGCGCGCTAAGCTGATGAAATAAGTTCTCCTGTCTATACTCAACTTGTCCGAACATCCAATTTCGTCGCTAACTCATAATATTAACGTCGTACACAAATTCGTTCGTTGTCGTTTCTGGGCTACCGATTCTGACACATGCGTGGTTCTAAGCTGGTGTTCGCCATCACGGGTTCGAACAAGTTCAAAGTGTTGAAATTGCTATAAAGCAGGTACAGTAAGCTAGTCACAGTAAGCTTCTGCCAATTAATATTTAGCCACTGATTAATAGAGTTATCAAACCCACTATCTTGACACATGTGTATAAAGTGTGTATTCATAATATGCGCAAAATGCGCACTTCAGTATTTTTTCTTAATTTATTTTACTAATTTAATTAATTTAATCAATTAATTTCTCTTTAATTAAACTTTTAAACCTCACTAATTAAAATATTTAATGAAAATAATAGATTATCTTTCAAATTAATTTGTAACCAAGTCATTCAACAATATGTAAATACGAGTATATATTTAATCTATTAATTTCTCTTTAATTAAACCTTTAAACCTCACTAATTAAAATATTTAGTTAAGATAATTAATTATCTTTCAAATTAATTTGTAATTAAGTCATTCAACAATTACTATATTTGAGCATATTCTCGTAGTATATTTGGGCGTATTTTTATTTAAAATGCTTTGTGCAAGAATAATGGCGAACAATGCCGTGCACACGAAATCCTACGGGATTTGATCTCCCTGGCAGAGGTTGTGAAGACTCTTTGATTTTCGGATCAGAATAGTTCAGATACACTGTGTTAGTTTCGTTTGTATGGGGCGAATCTCTTGTATCTTGATCTATCTAAGGCCAAAGCCAATGAAATGCTACTTAAAGAGCGGAATTGAATGTTGAGTCTTATTAATTATTTATTTATTCATATTTAATGTTATTTATTCATATTTATTGTTATATATTCATATTTATTGTTATTTATTCATATTTATTGTTATTTATTCATATTTATTGTTATTTATTCATATTTATTGTTATGTATTCATATTTATTGTTATTTATTCATATTTATTGTTATTTATTCATATTTATTGTTATATATTCATATTTATTGTTATTTATTCATATTTATTGTTATTTATTCATATTTATTGTTATTTATTCATATTTATTGTTATTTATTCATATTTATTGTTATATATTCATATTTATTGTTATTTATTCATATTTATTGTTATTTATTCATATTTATTGTTATTTATTCATATTTATTGTTATTTATTCATATTTATTGTTATTTATTCATATTTATTGTTATTTATTCATATTTATTGTTATTTATTCATATATTTTTATTAATATTTTTTGGCATTGTTGTTGTTTATTGAATCATATTTATTGGTGTTGTTGTTGTTTATTGAATCATATATATTTGTGTTGTTGTTACTTATTGAATCATATTTTTATTTATTGTTGTTTGTTTCTCATTGAATCATATTTTTTTTTCTTGATTGTTATTTATTTCTTACTTATTAATATTTATTCTTATTTATTCTTATTTATTGATGGTTGTCATTTATTGAATCACATATTTATTGTTGATTGTTGTTATTTATTGAGGAAATTTGGCGGAGTGACATTATGGAGTGTTATCGGATGATGGTTTATTATTTATTGTTATTTATCTATTATTTTATTTTCCAACTCTCTTTCTAGAATTTTTTTTTCTTGAACTCTCTTTCTCTCTTAATATTTTGGGCGCTTCCGGTACATGGGGCCACCTTAGGGTGGTAATAGTGCGTGCACTCTTCCCATGCAACTGGATTTGTCTGTAATTAATAATAATAATAATTGAATGTCAAGTATCTTGGTATGTTTCTGTCTAATTTGTTGTATATTTCGCGTGGTGATGACAGCGTGGACATGATGGATTTGGTAAAGTTTCAGAAGGCTCATATGCTGGTTGTCTAATCCGAGTCGAAATAATGCTACGTTCAGGCTTCTGTTTATATCTGGTCGTTGTTTGTGGCCGTTATTCATCTGCATTCATATGTACATGTTTTTTTTGTGTTGAAAGATTTGTACAGCATGATTTTCCCAGGTATCCATATATTCATCAGTGAGTCCGTGTATGATGTTTATAGACCTCTCCATTTGTGACAACTAGTGAATACTGTTTTGTGGAGATACTGAGATATATACTGTTTTGTGGAGTGTTTATTTTGCCGCTACTTCTGCCATTTCATTCCAGAAGACACCGCTGTGTGCCGGTGCCCACTGTAGCCAAAGGCTTTGTTCTTTGTGGTGTTGACTCAGTAGAACGGTATGAGTTTCTTGTATAATTTCTCTGTGCGTATTTCGCTCTAGATCAGTGTTTCTTAACCATTTTCTCTGATTCCCCATCTCTTAATGAGCTATCTCTTCATTTTTCACAACAGCGCTAATAAATTCAGTAAATTCAGTTGTTACATCAAAGTAAATGTGTCAAGAAGTCATTAGAAACAAAAATGAACGAATTTGAATTCATAAAAACACACATTTGTCCTTCTGTCCGACCTTTAGCTTTCCACTTGACAACTCTTCCATTCCCCACCAGTGGGTAATTACCCACATGTTAAGAACCACTGTTCTAGATCCTTTACTAAGTCTAGGCTGAATTTTGAGCTGGTGAAAGTGACGGTATTCAGCTAGCTGTATGCTTGCAGAAAATGAGCTGAGCTCAGACTGTCCTGCCTTTTAATCTATTCTTATCCAGCCTAGTTTCCAATATCATTATGTTGTTTGACATCGCAATTTCCTCACGTGGATTATTCCAATGATCTACGTATCTAACACTGAAACTGCATGTTTTATTGTCTTTCAAACACCGTGGATTCTTCAATCGTTATTCTTGATCCCTCCTACTTCTCTCTTGGCGCACTAGACCGACATCTTATGCGCTCATCTTTTCCCATCAAACACTTACAGATATTGACAAAATCTCCTCGTTCTCTCCTCTCGGACAGTGTTTTCCGGTTTAGTTTGATTGATAACGTCTGATATGTGTGTGTGTGTGTGCGTGTGTGTATATGCCGGTGTGTACTGGTGAATGGCTGGCCGACAGTGTGCAACTCACCGGCTGCAATCGCCAGTGTTGCTATGATAGCCAGCACCAGACTCGCACAGCTGCCGGCTGTTCTAATTACCGACATAATGAAATACACCCACGTGTCACTGCCAGCCGATTTCCTCCCCCCTCTCTCTCTCTCTGTATATCTCGCTCTCTGTTCCTCTCTCTATTGTTCACTTGCTGTCAAGCACACACACACACACACACATACAAACACACACACACACACACACACACATACACACACACACACACAAGCACACACGAGCACACACGAACACGCACCAAAACACAAACTCATCGAGAGATGTGGTAACAAATGTAATTAAGAGTACCCGAACAACCGCACGCATAGACATACAAACATACACGCACACACACAGACATACACGCATTCAACTACCCGCATACGCACGCACAGACAGAGGAAGAGTGTAAGACAGAGAAGAGAGAGAGAGTGTGTGTGAGAAACGTAGACTACAAACTCAAATGCAATCAAATATAAATTCAAATATTGTTGACTCAGTGCATCGCAGGATTTATATGGAAATGTGTTTGTATGAAGCCAGACAGGAACATACATTACTGGAAGCCCGCATGCCTGCTGCTTCAGCTGATTGATCAAACAGGCATGTGTACTATGCTATCTGTGTGTGCTGTGCTGAGTATGTTTATTTAAAACAGCTCGGTTTTGATGTTGTAAATCTTACGTCCTATTCTCAATGGGAAATATAAATAAATACAAGAAATTGTATTGACATTCTTGTGATAGACTTTTTTATTTGAACAAGATAGGAGATTTATATGGGAATATATTTCCTCCCTATTTCATGCTGGAAAATGTATACAAGACATATAGTTTTGAAGGAATAAGTATTTGTCATAATGTAATTAATTATGTTTCTACTGTGACACATTGCTTTCTATATTAAACGAGTATATTAAGATAAACTAAATGGTTAATATTTTGGACATTTAAATGAATTTAAACATTTATATTTTCGGGATGAATCTAATATTTTTGGCGCGGCAGATGTGTTAAGCTCACCCTTCTATTCTATGCTACAGAATTCTTGTGTTTATACTTCAATTGGAGTGTTCATCTTACCAGCATGGCATGGCTTCGTGCAGAGCAGAAAAACCAGAAGGACAATGTTTATCACATATTATCTGACTTTAACAGCCTTGTCACCATAAAAGTCAAGCAATGATCATGTTCATGTTGAAACAGTCATTGTGTTCTGAAAAAGCATTCTTTTCCTCTGCAGCTTGCATCTATAATTCTCCTTCTCGTCCAATCAGGATGGATCCTTCCCCTCATTCCTCTCTGAGATTCACTAACATTTCCATTCATTTACCACGAGGATCTTTCTTTAGTTTAATCATTTGCAATGGTCTTTATTTGCTTCACACCTTCCATTGCATCTTCCGAACTCTAAGTAATAATATATTTGTGTTTTTTTCTGCGGTTCATGTTGATAATTTACCCAAGTTTCCGCTGCTGTCTCAGTCTTGTTTTTCCACTTGTCCCATTTGAATTTTGTCTGTCGCACACTTTTAATCAACTTGTGCGCTATATGAAATACATGTTTTGTTGTTGCTATTGTTTTTTAGGTCGACATACCTTTCTGATCCGGAATATAACTCTTTCTCAGACGCACAGACACAAAGACAAAAACAAATTCATTCACAGCTGCGCCGTACTGTTCAACTTCAAATAGCTTCAGCGAGGCATTAACAGAAACGGATGTCAGCGAGATACCTCGCCATATCGCTAGACATCTTCACTTCCTCCTTGCTTCCTCTATGCCGTCTTTGTGTGTGGGTGTGTGTGTGTGGTTGAGTGTGTGAGAGAGTGTGTGAGTGTGAGTGTGTGTATGATTGTGCTACGCTCAACCCCAGCAAGTCGGCCATCAGTGTATCAGAGCGTATATGCAAATTGATCATAGAATATTCGTTTAGCAAATGACTTCGGCAAGAATTTGCTCAAATTATATACAAATGAGGGATATTATTTTTATCGCGTTCATAAATGTCTGTAATACTGATCACACACACACACACATAGATATTTTGACTTAATATTGTTTTTCTCAAATCCTGCAGCAATGTTTAAGTAGGTGGTGTTAGCTTGGGTCTCTAGGAAGTGCGTGGATTCCTGTGAAAAATTAAGAAAACATATGTTTATCTATGTTTTTTTCTGGATTTTTTTACTTAATCCACTCAAACATTTTGTGAAGAAATGCATCTAAATATATGAAGGGATAAGGTTACAAATAAACTAGATGATTCAGAGGGCTGCGAAAACTGACTGCTGATTTGTAAAAGGTGCCAACACTGAAAAAGGTTGAGAACCACTGATACAAGGCATCACCATACTGCTGAACACATCGCAAGTGAACTTCAAGCAGCACAGCGCCCAGGCAAGCTGCGTACGATGATGATTGGCTGTGACAGTGTCATCGCTCGAGCACTGCACTAGGTGCTGACGAGGCGCGGTTGATAGTCACACTGTGTTAGTGGTCCCCACTTCACGAGCTTACGAGCGCCACTACGCTGGCCAAACTCTTGGTGATCGTACGAAATTTGATCTGGCATCGTCGCATGAAATTGGTGTCGCATTCGATTTGAAGACTGAGAAGAAGACCGGGCCCGTGCAGCTTTGAAGTCGATCGTAACCACCGCTTTCTTGAATTTTAATCTATCACTATTGGAAAGACTTCGTTTTCGCTCACACTTGTTATCAAGGGCGTAAATTTGTGTTCAAATAAGGCTCAGTTGGCCAATTGCATGGGAGCCTCAACCATTTTATGCCTAGTCAATTGCAACACACATGTTGCACCTAAATGAAAAGTATATTGCATATAATTGCACACCTACACACACACCCACATGTGTGTTGCTAATTTTTTGCTATGCAGATTTTTATAACAATATACCCAACGAAATGAGCTCCACAACATTTTCGGGATATATTATGAGGATATATTGCATATTCATACCGCCAGCCAATTTGTCGTGGGATATACAGGGTGTCCACAAAGTCTCTTTACAATTTGAAAACAAATATTACAAAAGCAGTTTATGAAATATTTAAGCAGATTTGTCTTATTTTATTAAGGACCTATTAGTTTTTTTAAAGTAAAACTTTCAGATACTCAGCTGATGGAAGAAAACAAATTTATTGAATCATTATAAAATTGCTACTCCTCAAGAAAAAGCACAATGTGTATCGTGGTTTATTAAAACAGAATCGGATGTTCAGACTCAACGAAACTACAAAACTTAATATGGAAGAGATCCACCGTCGCGTCCTTCCATTCGTGCCTGGCACAAGATATTTATGGGGACAGGTACAGTATTGGATGAAGAGAGGAGCGGGCGACCAAGAACATCTGAAGAAAACATCGCTCGTATTTCACAAGCTTTTACTCGTTCTTCTATGAAGTCCATCCGCGCTGCTGCCAGAGAGTTGCAGCTACCACATGCAACAGTGCACAAGATCCTCCACAAGAGCTTACGGCTGTACGCTCACAAAGTGTAACTGTTACAGGCTCTTGAACCTAATGACTAGCCAAGACAAGAGTGTTTGATAAAGAAATGTTGGACGAATTTCTGAAGGTGAAGCGTTCCTCAAGCGCGTTTGTTTTAGTGACGAGGCAACTTTTCATATTTCGGGGAAATTTAACAGACACAATGTAAGAATCTGTGGATCAGGATACCTCCATGAGACTAGGGAGCTTTGCCGGAATAGTCCAAAAGTGAATGTGTGGTGTTTCGTACAAAAGGATTCGTAATGCTATTCGTATGCTATAGAGGTCTATTAAATACAGTTAAAACAATTTAATAAGCATTTATGAAAATATACCTAATCTGGTTAAGATATCTCATAAGCTGCTTTTGTAATAAACTTTTCAAATTCTAATGAGACTTTGTGGACATCCTGTATATACCCCGCCATATCCCCCAGGATCAGGCCCATGCTTCTTATCACACACAAGCGTGCGCAATCAAACACACATACGCACACATATACACACTCAACCAATTGAATTTAAGTGGCAAATACACAGAGTAAAATTTCAAGCCCGTCTCAAGCCCCTCGAAAGCGTATCGATTTGCTCTTGAATTGCGCAAAAGCAATTCGGCGTGAAGGCCATTTTGAAAGTGTACTGCAACAATAAGCACACATCGCTGAATCATCCTTTTTTCTTCAGAAGATCCTAACTATCCCTTGATATTTCAACATCACTATCCAGTGAAAAAACGCCGAAAGTATTTTCGTGTGCGCGTGTATGTGTGCGTGTGTGTATTTGTGTGTGTGTGTGTGTGTGTGTGTGTGTGTGTGTGTGTGTGTGCGTGTATGTGTGCGTGTGTATGTGTGTGTAAGTCAAATGAAGCTTGGAGCAAATATTGGCATCAAATTGGTTCGTGCAGCGGGCCAGCCAACTACCTAGCAATCCTGATCGATTGATAACGTGGTGCGACCAGCTGGAAGATTGAAATCACAAACACACACAGACATACACACACACACACACACACACACACACACACACACACACACACACACACACACACACACACACACACACAATCGGCCTTATTGAACTTTGTTTCTCATATTTATTATAAAATGGACGATAATTCTCACGTAACGGCAATGTTTTTGGACATTGTAAAGACATTCGATTCACTAGATCACCAGATACTACTTGCTATATTACATAATATTGGTTTAAGGGGAGCCGTGAATAATATCATCAAAACTATCTAACCGAGCGTAAGCAAGCTGTTTTTTGCAATAACGTATATTCTGATTATAAAGTGATTAAACACGGTGTCCCACAGGGATCAATTCTGGGCCCCATTTTTTTCTTGGTATACGTTAATGATATCGTAAACGCCACCAGCGGTGTCCAAGTAACAATGTACGCTGATGACACAAGTTTTGTTGTGTCAGACAATGATATTGATGATCTCCACTTCAAATTGTCTCAGAATCTGAACAGCATTGACAAAAGGATGATGTCAAATAAATTACGACTAAACGTGAATAAGAGCCACGTTATGTTGTTTCAGAACAGGTCCTTAAGCCATCAATTACCCATCCTGAAATTGAATCAAGAAACTATTGAACGTGTTCAAACAACAAAGTTTCTAGAAGTAACAGTTGATGACAATTTGAACTGGAGAACACATATCGCCAACGTATGTAGCTCTCTATAAAAAAAACGGAATTACTTATCGGGTAAGACAAAATTTAACTTCTGCATCCATGATGAACCTATATTATAAATTATTTTATTCAAAAATAATTTATTGTTTGTCCGTCTGGGGTTGTAATTGGTCCTCACTTTACAATGAACTGATTAAAATTCAGAAAGGTATATTGAGAATCATGTATTTCAGAAAAAAGTTTGAATCTACCGAAAACATTTTTGCTGAATCGAAATTATTGAAGCTCAACTATGCATTGAAGTATTTGATGTTGGTGGATATGTTTAGGTCGATAAGAAGAAAAGAAGAGTCATAAATATTGCAGGATAACAGAAGGATGACAAGAGGAAATCAGATAAACATGATATGTCCCGCATATCGAACTGTTCTCTTCCATAACTCCACTTTGTACTCTGGACCACAATTGTGGAATTCCTTACCAAGTAGTATAAAAATAGATGTCAATGAAATGAGCCTCAATAGTTTCAAACAGCAGACAAAGGTACTTTTCCATGAACATTAAATGACAGGACAATAGTGAGTAGTTATATATTGTACTGATTGTTGTGTATCATGTATACCATTGGTGTGTATCGTGCTGTATATCATTATTGTGTCATGTTGTGACAGAACCGGCCATCTCTTTCACATCGTCTTGTGAAAACATGGATTATTTTTTCTCGTGAAGTGCTGCTGCAGTTTTTTTAATCGTATTGTGCGGCATCTTGTGCTCGTGAAAGAAAATTGTGGGGCGCATTGTTGTATTATGTTGTATTTATCACATATATCAGTTTGTATCATGTTTTTGTTTGTGTATCGTGTTTTTTTGTGTGTTTTTCGTATTGAACATACGACCCTAGTGTTGTGATCCGTGCAAGCGGAACACGTCCTATCAAGTCCAATACGAGTCAAAGACTCAATGGACTTTTGGTTTCATTATTGTATTTTACTGTTACTTTTTTGTGTTATGTTATACGACAATATACTCAAATAAACTGAACTAAGCTGAACACACACACACACACACACACACATGAACATGCACACCCACGCATGCAAATACGCATACAATATTTCAGCTTAAGATAGAGACTAATTATATTGGAACTAATCAAATAAGAACTAGTCAGAATCAAATTGATTCATCATTGATTTAGTTTTACGATAATATAACCCATTATATCCAATAAAACTACTCAACACCGAAATCATTAAAGTTTTGAATGTTATATTAAACTTTTGTAAATTTTTAAAGCCAAAAATTGAAGTGAACGAAGAATTGATATGTATTAAGTCTTTACATGGATTATTTAAGTCAAAGGCGTCAATACGACAACAGCGCGTGATTCTCAAAGAAAAAACAAATGTGTTTGCATTATAGTGACTGAGTCGTTGACCTTGTCAATATCGTTGAGTGTTCTGTGCAATACGCACCTTCGCGTAAGTTTTCATACAATGTACAAGTTTACATACAATAATAACCGGAGTTCTCCGATCAAGCTAAGCGAATTCGAGATGAATATGACATCATCACGGATATGCTTCCCCGGCACTAACATCTTGTGTGAATCTCTCAATAACTCCAATGGAAATGATCAGCATCCATCAACGACTGACATAGACAACAACAACCATACTGCCCGCCAGACAATTACTAGCATATGTCCTCTAAAAAGCACCTATCCCCGGACTATTGTGGGAGGAAAACAGTTCATAAGAGATATGAGAAAGCTGTCCATGTTAAACAGTCTTCTTGGTAAGAGGAAGCGGTGTGGTTGTGATACGAGCAAATCGCCGTCCCCTGCAGCAAAAAGAATTAGAACGACCACAAAGTCAAGTGAAGACACATCAGACGTCCTGAGAAGGAACACTGCTGCAGCAGTAAGGCCAGAGATAGACATCATATCACAGATTGATGAAACGAGGAATGACAATATCAATGCCCAGTTGAATGTGGCCAAAAAGAAAGTCATACCGCCGGCTAACTACAAGTTCCGTGTGATTCCGGCGGCTGTCAAATCAGACAGACCGATGAGACCGGAGCCACGAGAAAAGACAACACGTGTGCCTAACAATAGAGGACCAACAAAAAAGGTAAATGTGAGTCTGGTGCGTGGCCGTCAAATACCGTTAATACACTGCCCGTCGTAGACAACGTCGCCAAGAACAATGACACTGACGAGGCTGTTCGGCCTGAAAAACTGACGAACTTCAATAACAACAACGTGAATGACACTCGTGAATCAGCGAGAGTGTCACTCGCTCACTCAAACAATTGAGCATTATTAAGACAAACAAGGACACATATGACACGCTTAGCATGCAGTCTCAGCAAACCGAGACCTTACTGCTGCTACACCTCACTGAAGATGACTTCCATGATGTGGACCAATTTAACTTGATCGGATCGCATCTATCTGAAACTGATTGTTCTGTTATCCTGTCGTCAACCACATATGCCTCGCTGACATGCGACGAAAGGACACAAGACATTGAACCAACTGTGTCCAACCTGAATATTGACACATTGTTGTCCCCCAACGGCGAGGATGACATCTATGGAGCGTGCAACTATGACTTGTTCGATCCTCTGCCGCCCGAAAATGATACGATAGCTCTTCTCCCGTGGTGAGGCCTCCACTGGTCCCATCGTGGTAGTATTGCTTCAGGTTAACTGATCGATGCCGCATTTGACCGCATTTGACCAGCAGAAGATCGAGTGATACGTGTCAAAGACTAATAGACGTTGGTCAATTCAAGCGATAATTAGATGAAGAATCTATTGAAATATAAGCACGCTCTCTAATTTGTCGTACAATAGCTGCTTCAAATATGTGAGCGTAGAACAGGTGACGACCCCTGAAGCTGGAATCATATAAAAAGCAGGCGACAATGAGTAGCTTGGCAGCTATGATACCCTCGCATCTAAGCGGCTAATACTTTCCTTCGGGAAAGGGGGACCTGTAGCCAATATGAAGATGTGTATGTTATGAACATGTGGAAGTCAATACAGATGTTACGCTGATTTTTTGCAAATTCAATTATGAAATCCTTGAAAAGTGCAAATACACTCAGATTTAACAACATCATTTGAAATTTGATTTCAAAACAGAATGTTTGAATGCAGCGTGTTGGCTCGGATAATACGTGTTCAATGGCCGTGGTTAATAGCGTGATTCTTGAATGAAACACATTCACTGGACTGAGATTACATTTTATTCAATCATAACTTATCTAAGATAACCTACAAATCATCCAAGATCAATGATTTGGGCGAGATTTGTTTTGGCTATATTTTATAATGATATTTTGCGTCTAACTGGCATAAACACACATGAGCATAAACAAAAAAAACGAATTATGGAGGTGCTTCACGAGCTTTATCGGCAAATTACGATAAGATGGTAACCGAAATCGATCGCGAAACACCGATATTTCAGTGGCGTGGATCTATCAAATGCGTATCACCAAGTTCCGATACCTGAAAATGATAGGCCGTACACTGACTTCCAGATTAATGGTGAGCTGCCGCAATTCACACGGATACTATTTGGAGTTACAAATGGCGTAGCTGCTTTCCAACGATTGATTGATAAGCTCACTCCTGACAACTCCTTGGCAGCCACATACGTATATATTGATGATGTGACTATACGACTAGTGACTCGTATGTGGCAGAACAAAGGAGGAGCACGACAAAAACTTGGAAAGTTTTCTTCAGGCCGCCAAGAGATACCGGCTATCATTCAACGAGAAGAAGTGTTCTTTTGGGGTGACGTCTATTGGTCTAAATGGCTACATTTCTCCTGACGACGATCGCATGAAGCCGCTTCTGAACATGCCAGTGCCACATGACAACAAGTCACTCAAGAGAGCGCTTGGTTTCTTTTCGTACTACGCGAAGTGGATTAATGACTAATCCAATACAATTCGTCCTCTCGTTGAGTGTTCCTCCTTTCCGGCGAGCTCACTGGTGAAGATTGCGTTCAAAAACTTCAAAGAAGACATCTGCAAGGCGAATACTGCTGCCATCGTCGAGGACCTCAATTTTACATTGGAGACTGATGCTTCTGATTCCTCCCTGGGAGCCACTTTAATGCAGTGTGGTCGGCCAGTTGCTTTTATGGCAAAAACATAAATAATGCAAACAAGTATTCAATTGTTGAGAAACAAGCGTAGTCCGTAAGGCACTATCTGTTAAGGCACTAAGCTGTTAGGCACTAAGCTGTTAGGCACTATCTAATTGGATTTGTTTTCACTTAGTCACTGATCAGCAGGCACTGTCTTTCATAATGATCCAGCAAGGTGCAACCAAAGTGAAAAGTGACAAAATTATCAGGTGAAAAATGGAATTGGCTCCATATTCATTCGATATCTCATACCGATCAGAAAATCGCAATATAGCCGCTAATGTCCTCTCCCTGTGCTGCAATATCACCTGTGATACCAATAAGCTAAAAATTCTTCACTAAACGCTGGCTCATCCAGGAGTGACGCGAATGTGACACTTTGGTCGTTTAAAAAACCTGCCATATTCTATTACTGAAGTGAGACATATGATATCAAATGGTTAGATATGTGCACGAGTGAAACCGAGATTCTACTCTCCATCCCCGCGGAGTCTTGTTAAACCTTCTCGGCCCTTTGAGAGACTCGGCGTTGATTTTAAAGGTCCGCTGCCAAAATCTTCAATCTCATCTGCATGCTATCTGTTCGTGGTCATCGACGAGTACTAGCGGTTCCCCTTTACTTACACCTGCAGGGAAACGACATCATCTACGGTTGTACGATGTATGAAGGATGTGTTCTCAATCTTCGGCGTTCCATCGTTTGTGCATTCTGCCCGAGGGAGATCGCAGGTGTCTGACGAAGTGAAGACATTTCTCCTAAACTACGTTGTTGCCTCCAGTCGTACTACACCCTGCCATCCGGAAGGGAATTCGCAATGCCAACGGTATAATGGACTTTTGTGAAAGCATATTTGCCTGGCACGTAAGCCCAGAGGATTGCAAAGTTCTGACTGGGAGGTAGTGTTGACCGATGTGCTTCAGGATATGCGTTCCCTTCTTTGCACATCTACCAATCACACCCCTCACGAAAGGCTATTCAACTTTGCACCGAAGTCTATCACCGCAGTAAGTCTCTCGAGCTAGTTGTGCACCCCCAACAGAGTGTACCTAAAACGACACATCCGAGCCAAATATGATTCATTGGTGGAGCCAGTGGAGCTGATCGAGACAAATCCTAGTTACACTTTGGTTCGTTTTGAGAACAGTTGAGAAGACAACGTGTCTGCGAGGGATCTGGCGCCTTCTACATTCCTTCAACATTCCCAGTGCATGGCTCCAATTCGTTGTCGTACAAAACAATTCCAACGTTGCTTTCTTCCGGCCACTGTGTCTACTTGGAACACGTTGAAGGAGGAGGCTTTCTCGCAGAACAATTTGAACAAATTCAAGGCCAAAGTAAATGAAATGCTACTGAAAGAGCGGAATTGACTGTTGAGTCTTATTTATTGTATATTTATTCATATTTATTGTTATTTATTCATGCTTATTGTTATTTATTTTCTATTTATTTATATTTATTCCTATTTTACTCTCTATTTATTACTATTTATTATTGGTTGTTGTTATTTATTAAATTATACTTTTACTCAGTGTTGGCTGTTGTTGTTTATTGAATCATATTTATTGTTGTTGCTGTTTATTGAGTCATATTTATTGTTGTTGTTGTTTATTGAATCATATTTATTGTTGTTGCTGTTTATTGAATCATATTTATTGTTGTTGTTGTTTATTGAATCATATTTATTGTTGTTGCTGTTTATTGAATCATATTTATTGTTGTTGTTGTTTATTGAATCATATTTATTGGTGTTATTGTTTATTGAATCATATTTATTTGTGTTGTTGTTACTTATTGAATCATATTTACATTTATTGTTGGATGTTTCTTATTTGAATCATATGTATTGTTCTTGATTGTTATTTATTACTTATTTATTAATATTTATTCTTGTTTATTGATGGCTGTTTTTTAATGAATCACATATTTATTGTTGATTGTTATTATTTATTGAGGAACGTGGGCGGAGTGACATTATGGATTGTTATCGGATGATGGTTTATTATTTATTGTTATTTATTTATTATTTTCTTTCCAACTCTCTTTCTAGACTTCTTTCTCTTCGAACTATCTTTCTCTCTGAATCTTTTGGGCGCTTCCGGTACATGGGGCCACCTTAGGGTGGTAATAGTGCTTGCACTCTTCCCATGCTACTGGATTTGCCTGTAATTAATAATAATAATAATAATAATTCTGGGGATGTTGCGGTCGATAAATTTTCGTCTGAAGCTGACAAACGTACACTTGAGGAGCTCCCTAATGAACGCCACAATCTGAGAGAAGCGACTGAAAATGCATCTGAAAACTCTGGATTGTCACCTTCAAAGTTGCAAATCATCGCAGATACAAGCCCGGGGCGGAGTACAGAGTTAAAAGGTTTGATGCCGACAGTTGAAGGACAAACCTATGAAGCTTCGCCTACTGTTTTGCGACGCTCGACTCGTGTCAGCAAACCTCCGGATCGTCTAATGTATCATCATTAGTGACTAATTTTTCTAATGGGAGAAGAAACGTGGTGAAATTTTGATTATATTATCGTGCTCCATGTAATGCGTTATAGCATAAACGTGTGTCATTGTCCCTGTATAGTTACTTGTTGGTGTGCTAATATAGCCGCTGCTCTGTATCGCTGTTAACGCTGGGGCTATACAACTCGCTCGCTCTGTAACAACTATATGCTTGTCTACGCGGTATGTTCTTGGGATTGTCTGTGTGTAGGTGTGTGTGTGTGTGTATGTGTATGTGCTTGTGTGTATGTGTGTATGTGTATTCATCTTATGAGCTAACTATGCTATCTGTATTGTCTGTGGGCATTTAGTCGTTGGCTTGGTATTGTGTGATAGTTTTTGCTACTCGAGCGTATTGTGCAACATTGTGTTTGTGTCTGTGTAAACGTGTTAATTATGTGTGCGCGTTTTAAGTAATCTAAAACCAAGAGCTGCTCGTACGTTGGCATCACACCAGCCAATCAATTTCCACTTATTGGACAATGTCAAAGATAAACGAGAGTGACGCTGAACGAGCTGCGCATGATTATTTGCTTTGTCTTAGCCCAGAAATGATTTACAAATGATCTTGTATATAGCAGCCTCATCCCAGGATGCAGTAGTTCAGTGTAACAATACACATTTCCTCTCATATAACAACAAAGGAACACCAGAGAAACATCAGACGAAGGAGCGTCACACCACTAGTATAAACAGAAATGCATTTCCCACTAAATCCGAAATCCTAAGAAACCAAGCTAGAGCTGTGATTAGCAGTATTGTGCACCAGATGATTAACCTGATGTTCACCCTTCTCACAAACTCATTTCATTTTCCTGGCGGCGTATAGGACTTGAAAACATTCTTGCTTCAGGAAATCAACAACGCCATTTTAAGTCAGTGTCAGTCACCAACGACTCTGAGGGACTCGCCAGCTCCTCACCCTGCTTGCCAAACAAACAGGGATGCGAACTATGGGTGTGGAGGTTGACCTGCAGCAGAACCAGCAAACACAAATCCACGGACTCCATGTTTTGCAATGAAACGTTCAGGGACTGCGATCAAAAACGCATAAGATTTTGCAGGCGATTCATGAAGAGGACATTGATTGTGTGCTCATCCAAGAGACATCAATGCGTGCTGAGTTTCAATGGCCAGTGGCGCGTTACAATCACTATTTTCTTATTTTCACAGAAGGCACTCGCGGTTGTACAGTGCTGGCCAAAAGCTCCATACCACGCTCCAGAATTACCACTGTTCACTGTGGGAATGGAGTGATAATACTGGCACAGGGTGCTCCACCTCATCTTGCTTACAATATTCTTAGAAGTCCAAAGCGACAACTAGAAATCGGCGAGCTCACTTCTCTCGCATAACATTCTAGCGTTCTAGTAGCATGCGACCTTAATGCTCACCATCTTTTTCTACACTCAATATCGCCTACTAATGAAACCGGTCTACAACTAGCAATATTGTTTGATTAAATGTCCGATGTATAATTGCTAAACACTAGGAGGTCATCCATATCCAGGCTGGGCAACTTGCTATTATTATATTGTCGCAAAATCTGGCTGTAGGAGCCACTTGGAAAGTGCATCCAACTCTAACTAGCGATCATTACACGACCGTAACTGCCCAACTATTGGTCCCACCTATTTATGCCTATTTGCCCGGAAAAATATTTGCCACTTATTTGCCTGGAAAAACGCTTATATAAAGCCAATCCGAGTCAAGTGAACCTACTAAGCTTAAGCCTATATCTATTTTTAGCTGCACAACAAAAAAGATTGAGAGGATGGTGTTAGCTCGGCTGCATTGACAGCTCGGTCCCCTTCATCTAAATGTTTTGGTATACAGATGTGGAATGGCAGGCTCGATAGCATGCTGGTATTAGCGACGCACACTGACCCCTGTCCAACTGTTGTCGTCTTCCTCGAGTTAGAGAAGGCTTTCGACATCACAAGTCCTGCTGCCATGATCTTCAAGGGCGGATGAGCTATCTGATAGCCAACGGCCATCTAGCATGTTCCAGTTTGCAAACGTGTTTTCATTTTTCTATTTGTGCCTACTCCCTGCTCGCTGTGATGTTCCTGTCAGTTGTCTTTTTCGCGCCTGTGTATAAATATGTGCGCTATATTAAATATATGTTGTTGTTGTTGTTGTTGTTGTTGTTAAAAAGAGAGTGCGAGTCATACTTCTAGTGTGGCTGAGCGACTACTTTGTATACAACAACTTTCTATGTATTCAACAACGACTTTCGATTTTCTATGTATTCAACAACACTGCGTGAATCTGTGCATATGATTGCCTTCGTGTAGTTTGATTTTTTCACATAGTATAATGCCTAAATAATTGCAATTAATTTGGCTGTGTATATTAATGAATTGCCAGTAAGTCTGATTGCTTCTTGATATTTATTGATGTGTATATACGCTGATCCGCTATTTCATCTGCTATAAATTCGCTATAAATTTACGATCCACTATACATTTATCTAATCATAATTTTATTCATTGCTAGCTGTTATTTTGTCTTGAATCATATTTAATGTTCTTTAATTCAACCACCGAACGACTGCAACAGGAGCCAACCAATATTTAATGTTGGTTGTTGTTATATATTCAATCAAATTTTTATTTTTATTTTTATTATGATTAATACACTTACTTATTATACGTATTGTTATTAATTCTCTATTTATTTATATTCATTGTTAGTTGTTGGTCTTGACTTATTATTAGCCATGAGGAGCGTGTAAGAATTAATAACGTGAAGTATAATATGATCTTGTTTGTTTGTTTATTTGCGTTTTGGGGTGTACCGGCCTCTAGGACCATACGGCACCCCCCAGTCTATTGAAAGCCAAAGCACCTTAGATAATGGATATGAAAGATGGAACAGTGAAATATATAAGGGTGATGGTGAAATAAATAGATGTGAAGGCCAATAAATAAATATCAATAAATAATTCTAAAAGGCAAAAGGCGTAAAAATAAAAAATGCGGCCCTCAATGACCGCCGATTGCTCCTGTCCATGAACCTCCTCGATTGTCCTAGCGGATCCAAGACAAGACAATACGAATCCGCTCGAGTTAACCGACGAGCCGGTGGAACTGACACCCGACAACTCTATTAAGAATGACGAAATGGACCAGAGTGAGTTTGACGGTTTCGATTATGTCAACCCGCTGCTGATTTCGCCATTTTCCCAACCAAAACCATCAGAATCTACCAGAATACCAGCATCTAGGACATCGTCATCCTCATTTAGGGCATCATCACCTCCGCCGGTACTCGTCATCGACCGCACCAGCACTGAAACTGTCAGTGTGGACCTGGTTCCTGCAGGGGCGGCGGCTAACTTTATGGACGCGGTCGCGTATCCAATTCAGTACTCGCAAGCCGATTTGAGCTCATCCGTGTGATTGGACGCGGCGGCTACGGCAAGATATTGATGGCGGAGCTGCGACAAACTCGGCAAGTGTACGCCATGAAGGTGATTAAGAACGAGCAGTTCACCAACTCCGAGGATATCAACTTAGTAAAGACCGAGAAGCACGTGTTTGAGGCGGCGTCCAACCACCCGTTCCTGGTGAGACTGCACTCGTGCTTCAGTAGGCTGTTTTTCGTGATTTAGCTTGTGCGCGGCGGACAACTCGAGTTTCACATGGATCGTCAGGAAAACTTGCCCGAGGAGCATGCCAAGTTCTATTCAGCTGAGATCTGCGTGGCGCTCAACTTTCTGCACGAGAAGGGCATCATCTACCGCGACCTGAAGCTGGACAATGTGCTAATCGACCAAGAGGGACATATCAAGCTCTTTGACTACCACATGTGTAAGAAAGGAGTGCGACCGGGCGACACGACGTCCAGTTTCTGTGGCACGCCTAACTACATGGTGCCGGAGATTTTGCGTGGCGAAGATTATGGTTTTAGTGTGGAGTGGTGGGCGCTGGGCGTGCTCAAGTACCATATGTTGACTGGTTGCGATCCGTTCTATATTGGCGAGCAAATTTCTGAAACACTCGATCAGGACAACGAGGAACACATAAATGAACTGTATAGGATGATTCTCCAGGATACCATCAACATTCCGCGCTTTTTGTCAGTAAATGCGCGCAGCATCCTCAAAGAATTCCTAAAGAAGTATCCGGAGGAGCGACTGGGCTGTCATCCGGACAGCCGGACAGCCGGACAGTCAAACTCGGCAAGTGTTTAATATGATCTATTGTTGTTTGTTATTTATATATTCAATTATTTGTTCGACATCAATTATATAAATCCATGGTGGCAATACGATGACAGCGTGTGATTCTCAGAGAAAAAACAAATGTGTTTGCATTATAGTGACTGGGTCGTTGACCTTGTCAATGTCGTTGCGTGTTCTGTGCAATACACATCTTCGCGCAAGCGTTCATACGTTCAGACGCGGTTTTCTCCGATCAAGCTAAGCGAATTCGAGATGAATATGACATCATCACCGATATGCTTACCCGGCACTAACATCTTGTGCGAAACTCTCAATAACTCCAACGGAAATTATCAGCATCCATCAACGACTGGAATAGACAACAGCAGCCATACTGCCCGCCAGACAATTACTAACATATGTCCTCTAAAAAGCACCTATCCCCGGACTATTGTGTGAGGAAAACAGTTCATGAGAGATATGAGAAAGCTGGCCATGTTAAACAGTCTTCTTGGTAAGAGGAAGCGGTTTGGTTGTGATACGAGCAAATCGCCGTCCCCTGCAGCGAAAAGAATTAGAACGACCACAAAGTCAAGTGAAGACACATCAGACGTCCTGAGAAGGAACACTGCTGCAGCAGTAAGGCCAGAGATAGAAATCATATCACAGATTGATGAAACGAGGAATGACAATATCAATGCCCAGTTGAATGTGGCCAAAAAGAAAGTCATACCGCCGGCTAACTACAAGTTCCGTGTGATTCCGGCGGCTGTCAAATCAGACAGACCGATAAAACCGGAGCCACGAGAAAAGACAACACGTGTGCCTAACAATAGAGGACCAACAAAAAAGGACAAATGTGAGTCTGGTGCGCGGCCGTCAACTACCGTAAATACACTGCCCGTCGTAGACAGCGTCGCCAAGAACAATGACACTGACGAGGCTGTTCGGCTTTAAAAACTGACGAACTTCAATAACAACAACGTGAATGACACTCGTGAATCAGCGAGAGTGTCACTCGCTCACTCAAGCAATAAGAGCATTATTAAGACAAGCAAATCCATATATGACACGCTTCTCATGCAATATCAGCAAACAGAGACCTTACCGCTGCTACACCTCACTGAAGATGACTTCCATGATGTGGACCATTTTAACTTGGTCGGATCGCATCTATCTGAAACTGATTATTCTGTTTTCCTGTCGACAACCACATGTGCCTCGCTGACATGCGACGAAAAGACACATGACATTGAGCCAACTGTGTCCAGCCTGAATAATGCCACATTGTTGTCCCCCAACGGCGAGGACGACATCTATGGAGCGTGCAACTATGACTTGTTCGACCCTCTGTCGCCCGAAAATGATACGATAGCTCTT
Organism: Sacculina carcini; assembly: GCA_916048095.2. Taxonomy (NCBI): domain Eukaryota; kingdom Metazoa; phylum Arthropoda; class Thecostraca; family Sacculinidae; genus Sacculina; species Sacculina carcini. The sequence goes on along the minus strand of OU696582.1, from coordinate 2,481,205 downwards.
CTCCCGTGGTGAGGCCTCCACTGGGCCGATCATGGTAGCATTGCTTTAGGTTAACTGATCGATGCCGCATTTGACCGCATTTGACCAGCAGAAGATCGAGTGATACGTGTCAAAGACTTACAGACGTTGGTCAATTCAAGCGATATTTAGATGAAGAATCTATTGAAATATAAGCACACTCTCTAATTTGTCGTACAATTGCTGCTTCAAATATGTGATCGTAGAACAAGTGACGACCCCTGAAGCTGGAATCATATAAAAAGCAGGCGACTATGAGTAGCTTGGCAGCTATGATACCCCCGCATCTAAGCGGTTAATACTTTCCTTCGTGAAAGGGGGACCTGTAGCCAATATGAAGATGTGTATGTTATGAACGTGTGGAAGTTAATACAGATGTTACGCTGAATTCTTGCAAATTCAATTAATAAATCCGTGAAAAGCGCAAATACACTCAGCTTTAAAAACAGCATTTGAAATTTGATTTCAAAACAGAATGCTTGAACGCAGCGTGTTGGCTCGGATAATACGTGTTCAATGGCCGTGGTTAATAGCGTGATTCTTGAATGAAACACATTCACTGGACTGAGATTACATTTTATTCAAACATAACTTATCTAAGATAACCTACAAATTATCCAAGATCAATGATTCGGGTGAGATTTGTTTTGGCTATATTTTATAATGATATTTTGCGTCTAACTGGCATAAGCACACATGAACATAAACACGAAAATGAGATATGGGGGTGCTTCACGAGCTTTATCGGCCAATGACGATAAGATGGTAAACAATATCGATCGCGAAACACCGATATTTCAGTGTCGTGGATCTATCAAATGCGTATCACCAAGTTCCGATACCTGAAAATGACAGGCCGTACACTGCTTTCCAGATTAATGGTGAGCTGCCGCAATTTACACGGATACTATTTGGAGTTACAAATGGCGTTGCTGCTTTCCAACTAGTGATTGATAAGTTCACTGCTGACAACTCCTTGGCAGCCACATACGTATATATTGATGATGTGACTATACGACACGTGACTCGTTTGTGGGAGAACAAAGGAGGAGCACGACGAAAACTTGGAATGTTTTCTTCAGGCCGCCAAGAAATACCGGCTATCATTCAACGAGAAGAAGTGTTATTTTGGGGTGAGGTCTATTGGTGTTCTTGGGCACTTGATTCAAAATGGCTACATTTCTCCTGACGACGATCGCATGAAGTCGCTTCTGGACATGCCATTGCCACATGACAACAAGTCACTCAAGAGAGCGCTTGGCTTCTTTTCGTACTACGTGAAGTGGATTAATGACTACTCCAATACAATTCGTCCTCTCGTTGAGTGTTCCTCCTTTCCGGCGAACTCACTGGTGAAGATTGCGTTCAAAACTTCAAAGAAGACATCTGCAAGGCGAATACTGCTGCCATCGACGAGGACCTCAATTTTACATTGGAGACTGATGCTTCTGATTCCTCCCTGGGAGCCACTTTAATGCAGTGTGGTCGGTCAGTTGCTTTTATGGCAAAAACATAAATAATGCGGAAAAAAGTATTCAATTGTTGAGAAACAGGGGTATTCTGTAATTGTAGCTGTTAGGCACTATCTAATTGGATTTTTTTTCACTTAGTCACTGATTAGCAGGCACTGTCTTTCATAATGATCCAGCAAGGTGCAACCAAAGTGAAAAGTGACAAAATTATCAGGTAAAAAATGGAATTGGCTCCATATTCATTCGATGTCTCATACCGATCAGGAAAGCACAATATAGCCGCTAAAGTCCTCTCCCGGTGCTGCAATATCACCTGTGATACCAATAAGCTGAGAAAAAAATTTCATATACGCTGGCTCATCCAGAAGTGACGCGAATGTTACACTTTGTTCGTTAAAAAACCTGCCATATTCTATTATTGAAGTGAGACATATGATACCAAATAGTTAGATATGTGCACGAGTGAAACCGAGATCCTACTCTCCACCCCCCGCGGAGTCTTTTAAAAACGTTTTCGGTCCTTTGAGAGACTCAGCGTTGATTTTAAAGGTCCGCTGCCAAAATCTTCAATTTCATCTGCATGATATCTGTTCGTGGTTATCGACGAGTACTAGCGGTTCCCCTTTACTTACACCTGCAGGGAAACGATATCATCTACGGTTGTACGATGTATGAAGGATGTGTTCTCTATCTTCGGTGTTCCATCGTTTGTGCATTCTGACCGAGGGAGATCGCAGGTGTCTGACGAAGTGAAGACATTTCTCCTAAACTACGTTGTTGCCTCCAGTCCTACTACACCCTACCATCCGAAAGGGAATTCGCAATGCGAACGGTAGAATGGAGTTTTGTGGAAGCATATCTGCCTGGCACTTGAGCCAAGAGGATTGCAAAGTTCTGACTGGGAGGTAGTGTTAACCGATGTGCTTCATGCTATGCGTTCCCTTCTTTGCACATCTACCAATCGAACCCCTCACAAAAAACTATTGAGCTTTCCACGGAAGTCTATCACGGCAGTAAAGCTCTCGAGTTGGTTGCGCATCAACAACAGAGTGTACCTAAAACGACACATCCGAGCCAAATATGATTCATTGGTGGAGCCAGTCGAACTGATCGAGACAAATCCTAGTTACGCTTTGGTTCGTTTTGAGAACAGTTGAGAAGACACCGTCTATGAGGGATAGGGCGCCTTCTGGGGATGTTGCGGTCGATAAATTTTCGTCTGAAGCTGACAAGCGTACACTTGAGGAGCTCCCTAATGAACGCCGGAATATGAGAGAAGCGACTGAAAATGTATCTGGAAACTATGGATTGTCACCTTCTAAGCTACGAAGCACCGCAGATACAAGCCCGGGGCGGATTACAGATTTATAAGGTTTGATGCCGACAGTTGAAGGACAAACCTATGAAGCTTCGCCTACTGTTTTGCGACGCTCGACTCGTGTCAGCAAACCTCCGGATCGTCTAATGTATTATCATTAGTGCTTAATTTTTCTAAACGGAGAAAAGATGTGGTATATTATCGTACTTCATGTAAGGCGTGCATAAGCGTTCATCATAAAAGTGCATAAACGTGCACGTTTCTAGCATAAACATGTGTCATTATCCCTGTATAGTTCCTTGTTGGTGTGTTAATGCAGCCGGCTATATTAGTGTGTGTGGGTGTGTATGTGTCTGTGCGTGTGTGTATGTGTGTATGTGTATTCAACTTATGAACTTACTATCCTATCTGTATTGTTTGTGGGCCTTTAGTCATTAGCTTGGTGTTGTGTGATAGTGTTTGCTACTCGAGCGTATTGTGCTACATTGTGTTTGTGTCTGTGTAAACGTGTAAATTATGTGTGCGCGTTTTGAGTAATGTAATGCCAAGGGCTTATCGTGCGTTGGCATCACACCGACCATTCAATTTGGCATATTCGGCAATGTCAAAGACAAACGAGAGTGACGCTCAACGAACCGCGCATGATTCTTTGCTTTGTCTTGGCCCAGAAATGATCTACAAATGATCTTGTATATAGCAGCCTCCTCCCAGGATGCAGTAGTGCAGTATAACAATACAAATTTCCTCTCATATAACAACAAAGGAACGCCAGAGAAACATCAGATGAAGAAACATCACGCCACTAAACAGAAATGCATTTCCCACTAAATCCTAAATCCTAAGAAACCAAACTAGAGCTGTGATAAGCAGTATTGTGCACCAGATGATGAACCTGATGTTTATCTTTCTCACAAACTCATTTCATTTTCCTGGAGGCTTAGAGGACTTGAAAACATTCTTCCTTCAGGAAATCAACACCGCCATTTTAAGCCAGCGTCAGTCACCAACGACTCTGAGGGATTCGCCAGCTCCTCACCCTGCTTGCCAAACAAACAGGGATGCGAAGTATGGGTGTGGAGGTTGACCTGCAGCAGAACCAGCAAACACAAATCCACGGACTCCATGTTTTGCAATGAAACGTTCAGGAACTGCGATCAAAAAGGCATAAGATATTACAAGCGATTCATGAAGAAGACATTGATTGTGTGCTCATCCAAGAGACATCAATGCGTGCTGAGTTTCAATGGCCAGTGGCGCGTTACAATCTCTATTTTCTTCTTTTCACAGAAGGCACTCGCGGTTGTACAGTGCTGGCCAAAAGCTCCATACCACGCTCCAGAATGACCACCGTTCACTGTGGGGATGGAGTGGAAATACTGGCACAGGGTGCTCTACCTCATCTTGATTAAAATATTCTAAGAAGTCCAAGGCGACAACTTGAAATCGGCGAGCTCACTTCTCTCGCATCACATTCTAGCGTTCTCGTTATAGCAGGCGATCTTAATGCTCACCATCTTTTTCTACAATATCGCCTACTAATGAAACCGGTTGACCCTTAGCAATATTGTTTGATAAGATGTCCGATGTCTACTTGCTTAACACTAGGTCATCCATATCCAGGTTGGGCTACTTGCTATCACTATATTGTCGCAAAATTTATCTGTAGGAGCCACTTGGAAAGTGCATCCAACTCTAACTAGTGATCATTACGCGACCGTAACCGCCCAAATATTGGTCCCACCTATTTATGCCTATTTGCCCGAAAAAATATTTGCCACCTATTTGCCTGGAAAGACGATTATATAAAGCCAATCCGAGTCAAGTAAACCTACTAAGCTTAAGCTGATATTTCTTTTTAGCTGCACAACAAAAACGATTGAGAGGATGGTGTTAGCTCGGCTGCAATGACGGCTCGGTCCCCTTCATCTAAATGTTTTGGTATCAGATGTGGAATGGCATGCTCGATAGCATGCTGGTATTACCGACGCACACTGACCCCTGTCCAACTGTTGTCGTCTTCCTCGAGTTAGAGAAGGCTTTCGACCTCGCAAGTCCTGCTGCCAGCTTGGATGATCTTGTTAAAAAGAGAGTGCGAGTCATACTTCTAGTGTGGCTGAGCGACTACTTTGTATTCAACAACTTTCTATGTATTCAACAACGACTTTAGATTTTCTATGTATTCAACAACACTGTGTGAATCTGTGCATATGATTGCCTTCGTGTAGTTTGATTTTATCGTAAAATGTCTAAATAATTGCAATTAATTGGGCTGTGTATATTAATGAATTGCCAGTAAGTCTGATTGCTTCTTGATATTTATTGATGTGTATATACGCTGATCCGCTATTTCATCCGCTATAAATTCGCTATAAATTTACGATCCTCTAAAAAAGTTATCTAATCATAATTATATTCATTGCTAGCTGTTATTTTGTCTTGAATCATATTTAATGTTCTTTAATTCAACCACCGAACGACTGCAACAGGAGCCAACCAATATTTAATGTTGGTTGTTGTTATATATTCAATCAAATTTTTATTTTTATTTTTATTATGATTAATACACTTACTTATTATACGTATTGTTATTACTTCTTTATTTATTAATATGTATTGTTAGTTGTTGGTCTTGATTTATTATTAGCCATGAGGAGCGTGTAAGAATTAATAACGAAGTAAAATATGATCTTGTTTGTTTGTTTATTTGTGTTTTGGGGTGCACCGGCCTCTAGGACCATACGGCACACCCCAGTCTATTGAAAGTCAAAGTACCTTAGATAATGGATATGAAAGATGGAACAATGAAATAAATAAGGGTGATGGTGAAATAAATGGATGTGAAGGCCAATAAATATAAATCAATAAATAATTATAAAAGGCAAAAGCCGTGAGAATACAAAAATGCGGCCCTCAATGACCGCCGATTGCTCCTGTCCATGAACCTCCTCGATAGTCCGAGCGGATCCAAGACAAGACAAGACGGATCCGCTCGAGTTAACCGAAGAGCCGGTGCAACTGACACCCGACAACTCTATTAAGAATGACGGTTGAAGGTTTCGATTATGTCAACCCGCTGCTGATTTCGCCATTTTCCCAACCAAAACCATCAGAATCTCCCAGAATACCAACATCTAGGCCATCGTCATCCTCATTTAGGGCATCATCACCTCCGCCGGCACTCGTCATCGACCGCACCAACACTGAAACGGTAAGTGTGGACCTGGTTCATGCAGGGGAGTTGGCTGACTTTATGGACGCGGTCGCGTATCCAATCCAGTACTCGCAAACCGATTTGAGCTGATCCGTGTGATTGGACGCGGCGGCTACGGCAAGGTATTGATGACGAAGCTGTGACAAAATCGGCAAGTGTACGTCATGAAAGTGATTAAGAAGGAGCAGTTCATCAACTCCGAGGATATAAACTTAGTAAAGACCGAAAAGCACGTGTTTGAGGCGGCGTCCAACCACCCGTTCCTGGTGAGACTGCACTCGTGCTTCAGTCGGCTGTTTTTCGTGATTGAGCTTGTGCGCGGCGGAAACCTCGAGTTTCACATGGATCGTCAGAAAAACTGCCCGAGGAGCATGCCAAGTTCTATTCAGCTGAGATCTGCCTGGCGCTCAACTTTCTGCACGAGAAGGGCATCATCTACCGCGACCTGAAGCTGGACAATGTGCTAATCGACCAAGAGGGACATATCAAGCTCTTCGACTACCACATGTGTAAGAAAGGAGTGCGACCGGGCGACACGACGTCCAGTTTCTGTGGCACGCCTAACTACATGGTGCCGGAGATTTTGCGTGGCGAAGATTATGGTTTTAGTGTGGAGTGGTGGGCGCTGGGCGTGCTCAAGTACCATATGTTGACTGGTTGCGATCCGTTCTATATTGGCGAGCAAATTTCTGAAACACTCGATCAGGACAACGAGGAACACATAAATGAACTGTATAGGATGATTCTCCAGGATACCATCAACATTCCGCGCTTTTTGTCAGTAAATGCGCGCAGCATCCTCAAAGAATTCCTAAAGAAGTATCCGGAGGAGCGACTGGGCTGTCATCCGGACAGCCGGACAGCCGGACAGTCAAACTCGGCAAGTGTATAATATGATCTATTGTTGTTTGTTATATAAATATTCAATTATTTGTTCGACATCAATTATATAAATCCAAGGTGGCAATACGATGACAGCGTGTGATTCTCAGAGAAAAAACAAATGTGTTTGCATTATAGTGACTGGGTCGTTGACCTTGTCAATGTCGTTGCGTGTTCTGTGCAATACGCATCTTCGCGCAAGCGTTCATACGTTCATACGCGGTTTTCTCCGATCAAGCTAAGCGAATTCGAGATGAATATGACATCATCACCGATATGCTTACCCGGCACTAACATCTTGTGCGAAACTCTCAATAACTCCAACGGAAATTATCAGCATCCATCAACGACTGGAATAGACAACAGCAGCCATACTGCCCGCCAGACAATTACTAACATATGTCCTCTAAAAAGCACCTATCCCCGGACTATTGTGTGAGGAAAACAGTTCATGAGAGATATGAGAAAGCTGGCCATGTTAAACAGTCTTCTTGGTAAGAGGAAGCGGTTTGGTTGTGATACGAGCAAATCGCCGTCCCCTGCAGGGAAAAGAATTAGAACGACCACAAAGTCAAGTGAAGACACATCAGACGTCCTGAGAAGGAACACTGCTGCAGCAGTAAGGCCAGAGATAGACATCATATCACAGATTGATGAAACGAGGAATGACAATATCAATGCCCAGTTGAATGTGGCCAAAAAGAAAGTCATACCGCCGGCTAACTACAAGTTCCGTGTGATTCCGGCGGCTGTCAAATCAGACAGACCGATGAGACCGGAGCCACGAGAAAAGACAACACGTGTGCCTAACAATAGAGGACCAACAAAAAAGGTAAATGTGAGTCTGGTGCGCGGCCGTCAAATACCGTAAATACACTACCTGTCGTAGACAACGTCGCCAAGAACAATGACACTGACGAGGCTGTTCGGCTTGAAAAACTGACGAACTTCAATAACAACAACGTGAATGACACTCGTGACTTAGCGAGAGTGTCACTCGCTCACTCAAACAATAAGAACATTATTAAGACAAACAAGGACATATATGACACGCTTAGCATGCAGTCTCAGCAAACCGAGACCTTACCGCTGCTACACCTCACTGAAGATGACTTCCATGATGTGGACCACTTTAACTTGGTCGGATCGCATCTATCTGAAACTGATTATTCTGTTTTCCTGTCGACAACCACATGTGCCTCGCTGACATGCGACGAAAAGACACATGACATTGAGCCAACTGTGTCCAGCCTGAATAATGCCACATTGTTGTCCCCCAACGGCGAGGATGACATCTATGGAGCGTGCAACTATGACTTGTTCGATCCTCTGCCGTCCGAAAATGATACGATATCTCTTCACCCTGATCGATGCCGCATTTGATGGCATTTGACCAGATGATCGAGTGATACGTGTCAAAGACTTACAGACGTTGGTCAATTCAAGCGATAATTAGATGAAGAATCTATTGAAATATAAGCACGCTCTCTAATTTGTCGTACAATTGCTGCTTCAAATATGTGATCGTAGAACAAGTGACGACCCCTGAAGCTGGAATGATATAAAAAGCAGGCGACAATGAGTAGCTTGGCAGCTATGATACCCCCGCACCTAAGCAGTTAATACTTTCCTTCGGGAAAGGGGGACCTGTAGCCAATATGAAGATGTGTATGTTATGAGCGTGTGGAATTCAATACAGATGTTACGCTGAATTTTTGCAAATTCAATTTAAAAATCCGTGAAAAGCGCAAACACACTCAGCTTTAACAACATTATTTGAAATTTTATTTCAAAACAGAATGCTTGAATGCAGCGTGTTGGCTCGGATAATACGTGTTCAATGGCCGTGGTTAATAGCGTGATTCTTGAATGAAACACATTCACTGGACTGAGATTACATTTTATTCAATCATAACTTATCTAAGATAACCTACAAATCATCCAACATCAATGATTCGGGCGAGATTTGTTTTGGCTATATTCTATAATGATATTTTGCGTCTAACTGGCATAAACACACATGAACATAAATAAAAAAACGAGATATGGGGGTGTTTCAAGAGCTTTATCGGCCAATGACGATAAGATGGTAAACGATATCGATCGCGAGACACCGATATTTTAGTGTCGTGGATCTATCAAATGCGTATCACCAAGTTCCGATACCTGAAAATGACAGGCCGTACACTGACTTCCAGATTAAGGGTGAGCTGCCGCAATTTACACGGATACTATTTGGAGTTACAAATGGCGTTGCTGCTTTCCAACGAGTGATTGATAAGTTCACTGCTGACAACTCTTTGGCAGCCACATACGTATATATTGATGATGGGAGCATATGTGGCAGAACAAAGGAGGAGCACGACGAAAACTTGGAACGTTTTCTTCAGGCCGCCAAGAAATACCGGATATCATTCAACGAGAAGAAGTGTTCTTTTGGGGTGACGTCTATTGGTGTTCTTGGCACTTGATTCAAAATGGCTACATTTATCCTGACGACGAGCGCATGAAGCCGCTTCTGGACATGCCAGTGCCACATGACAACAAGTCACTCAAGAGAGCGCTTGGTTTCTTTTCGTACTACGCGAAGTGGATTGATGACTACTCCAATACAATTGGTCCTCTCGTTGAGTATTCCTCATTTCCGACGTGCTCACTGGTGAAGATTGCGTTCAAAAACTTCAAAGAAGACATCTGCAAAACGAATACTGCTGCCATCGACGAGGACCTCAATTTTACATTGGAGACTGATGCTTCTGATTCCTCCCTGGGAGCCACTTTAATGCAGTGTGGTCGGCCAGTTGCTTTTATGGCAAAAACATAAAAGATGCAGATAAAAGTATTCAATTGTTGAGAAACAAGCGTATTCCGTAATTCTAGCTGTTAGGCACTATCAAATTGGATTTTTTCTTACTTAGTCACTGATCAGCAGGCAGTGTGTTTCATAATGATCCAGCAAGGTGCAACCAAAGTGAAAAGTGACAAAATTATCAGGTGAAAAATGGAATTGGCTCCATATTCATTCGATGTCTCATACCGATCAGGAAAGCACAATATAGCCGCTAATGTCCTCTCCCTGTGCTGCAATATCACCTGTGATACCAATAAGCTAAAAATTCTTCACTGAACGCTGGCTCATCCAGGAGTGACGCGAATGTGACACTTTGGTGGTTTAAAAAACCTGCCATATTCTATTACTGAAGTGAGACATATGATATCAAATAGTTAGATATGTGCACGAGTGAAACCGAGATTCTACTCTCCATCCCCGCGGAGTCTTGTTAAACCTTCTCGGCCCTTTGAGAGACTCGGCGTTGATTTTAAAGGTCCGCTGCCAAAATCTTCCATTTCATCTGCATGCTATCTGTTCGTGGTCATCGACGAGTACTAGCGGTTCCCCTTTACTTACACCTGCAGAGAAACGACATCATCTACGGTTGTACGATGTATGAAGGATGTGTTCTCAATCTTCGGTGTTCCATCGTTTGTGCATTCTGCCCGAGGGAGATCGCAGGTGTCTGACGAAGTGAAGACATTTCTCCTAAACTACGTTGTTGCCTCCAGTCGTACTACACCCTACCATCCGGAAGGGAATTCGGAATGCCAACGGTATAATGGACTTTTGTGAAAGCATATCTGCCTGGCACGTAAGCCCAGAGGATTGCAAAGTTCTGACTGGGAGGTAGTGTTGACCGATGTGTTTCAGGATATGCGTTCCCTTCTTTGCACATCTACCAATCACACCCCTCACGAAAGGCTATTCAGCTTTGCACCGAAGTCTATCACCGCAGTAAGTCTCTCGAGTTAGTTGTGCACCCCCAACAGAGTGTACCTAAAACGACACATCCGAGCCAAATATGATTCATTGGTGGAGCCAGTGGAGCTGATCGAGACAAATCCTAGTTACACTTTGGTTCGTTTTGAGAACAGTTGAGAAGACACCGTGTCTGCGAGGGATCTGGCGCCTTCTGGGGATGTTGCGGTCGATAAATTTTTGTCTGAAGCTGACAAACGTACACTTGAGGAGCCCCCTAATGAACGCCACAATCTGAGAGAAGCGACTGAAAATGCATCTGGAAACTCTGGATTGTCACCTTCAAAGTTGCAAATCATCGCAGATACAAGCCCGGGGCGGAGTACAGAGTTAAAAGGTTTGATGCCGACAGTTGAAGGACAAACCTATGAAGCTTCGCCTACTGTTTTGCGACGCTCGACTCGTGTCAGCAAACCTCCGGATCGTCTAATGTATCATCATTAGTGACTAATTTTTCTAATGGGAGAAGAAACGTGGTGAAATTTTGATTATATTATCGTGCTCCATGTAATGCGATATAGCATAAACGTGTGTCATTGTCCCTGTATAGTTACTTGTTGGTGTGCTAATGTAGCCGCTGCTCTGTATCGCTGTTAACGCTGGGGCTATACAACTCGCTCGCTCTGTAACAACTATATGCTTGTCTACGCGGTATGTTCTTGGGATTGTCTGTGTGTAGGTGTGTGTGTGTGTGTGTGTATGTGTATGTGCTTGTGTGTATGTGTGTATGTGTATTCATCTTATGAGCTAACTATGCTATCTGTATTGTCTGTGGGCATTTAGTCGTTGGCTTGGTATTGTGTGATAGTTTTTGCTACTCGAGCGTATTGTGCAACATTGTGCTTGTGTCTGTGTAAACGTGTTAATTATGTGTGCGCGTTTTAAGTAATCTAAAACCAAGAGCTGCTCGTACGTTGGCATCACACCAGCCAATCAATTTCCACTTATTGGACAATGTCAAAGATAAACGAGAGTGACGCTGAACGAGCTGCGCATGATTATTTGCTTTGTCTTAGCCCAGAAATGATTTACAAATGATCTTGTATATAGCAGCCTCATCCCAGGATGCAGTAGTTCAGTGTAACAATACACATTTCCTCTCATATAACAACAAAGGAACACCAGAGAAACATCAGACGAAGGAGCGTCACACCACTAGTATAAACAGAAATGCATTTCCCACTAAATCCGAAATCCTAAGAAACCAAGCTAGAGCTGTGATTAGCAGTATTGTGCACCAGATGATTAACCTGATGTTCACCCTTCTCACAAACTCATTTCATTTTCCTGGCGGCGTATAGGACTTGAAAACATTCTTGCTTCAGGAAATCAACATCATTATCATTAATTTCATTATCATTATCATCAATCATTAATTTGAGGCTTCCAGCTTAGATCTCTATCTATATACACTCCCAGGAATTTTGCCTCATTCAGTTGTTTGATTTGCACTGAGTTTATTTCGAGCGGCAATTTCGTATCAGTTTTTGTTTTGCTGAAAACTACTGAAACCGTTTTTTCAACGTTTAGAGTAAGCTTATTAACATTAAGCCAGGTTACCAAGGTATTCAAATTTTCGGTGATGGTTCGTCTGAGTACACACATGTCTGAGCCTGAGAAAAATAATGTGGTGTCATCTGCAAACAGAACTCTTTTGCAATTCATTGGCACTTGAAAAAGGTCATTTATGTATATGATGAAGAGTTTAGGTCCCAAAATCGATCCTTGAGGAACACCACAAGCAATGTCCATGACTTCAGAGTAAGTTTTTGAATTATTGAAACACACAGTTTGTTTACGAGATTCGAGGTAGCTAGTCAGCCATTTGTGACCTTGTCCCCTAATTCCGTACTGCTCGAGCTTTTTGAGAAGAATTTTGTGGTTTACCGTATCGAAGGCTTTTTTTAGATCAACAAACACCCCTACAGTTATGAGCTTTTTGTCGATGGCATCAGTAATATAATTTAGTGCGTCCAGAAGAGCATGATTTACACTCTTTCCTGACTGGAATCCATACTGACATTGGTCGATGATGGAAAAAAAATTTTTGTTGATAAATTGAAAAATAAATTGAAAATTTAAATAAATTGATAAATTGAAATTGAAAAATTTTTGTGTTTTAACGTTGGACAATGAAAGCGATAATTAGATGAAGAATCTATTGGAATATAAGCACGCTCTATAATTTGTCGTACAATAGGTGCTTCAAATATGTGAGCGTAGAACAAGTGACGGCCCCTGAAGCTGGAATAATATAAAAAGCAGGCGACAATGAGTAGCTTGGCAGCTATGATCTAAGCGGTATGAACAGCATCTAAGCGGTAAATACTTTCCTTCGGGAAAGGGGGACTTGTAGCCAATATGAAGATGTTTATGTTATGAACGTGTGGAAGTCAATACAGATGTTACGCTGAATTTTTGCAAATTCAGCTGGAAAAAATACGTGAAACCCGCGAATACAATCAGCTCGAGCAACTTTGTGGATAAATGATTTCAAAACAGAATGCTTGAATGCAACGTGTTGGCTCGAGCAATACGTGATCAATGACCGTGGTTCAATAGCGTGATTCTTGATACACATTCACTGTATTGATATTACATATTATTCAAACATGACATATTTAAGATGGCTGAGAAGTCATCCAAGAGCAATGATTCGGGCGAGATTTGTTTGACTTGCAAGACTTAAACAGACACTCTGGCTCGTTATGGTGTTTGATTTATTACTTTTATCATTATTATGGAAATCAATTAACAAGGTGGAATTTCATTTCAGTTCAGTTCAGTTCAGTTCAGTTTTCGCCGTGTTAGCGTGCGGACGTGTTTTGTGATCTCCGGGATAGAAATTGCTATTTATCGTAATTTATAATATTTTGAGTTCTATTGAGAACATTTAGTGAAACGCATAAAAGTAAAGTGATATTTGCCAATAATGGCATCTGGTACGGCTAAGAGGAAGTCTTTGTGCCACTTGTGTACAAAATAATGAAGAAATCGTGCGTCTGAAGGAGATCATCGATTAATTGAAAACACAAAACGAGTATTTACAAGAAAGGCTTTCAAAGGATGAACAGCTTGAGTCAAAACTATCGTTGGTACTGAGCAAGGTTAGTGAATTGGAAATGATTGTACGTGAAAGACATGATGGTATTGGAGAGAGAAAAACAGAAATGAATGGTTGCAAGGAGAACGGAACTTCGCATTGTTTGGAACAAAATTGTGAGAAGTTTAGCGCTATCAGATAGGTACTCACACCAGGAGAGTCAGGAACATAAGGGCGTATATTAGAAACGATTCCTTAGAAGAAAACTCGGAAGCACACGTAGGTCGTACAAGGAATACAAAAACATAATTTACAAGCAATACAATTGAAGACAAAGAAGGTCATAATAAACCCTCATACTCACAACCTTACATATTAAATATTATATATAAAATAACAGTAATTACTTACGTGGACATTATCATATTCAAACATGGCGCAACTGGCGCAACCGCAATATTTATAAACAACAATTATGAGGGCTGCCACGCAATCATCAACAATCCGCCACAGAAGACTGGTAGTCCTTGGCTGGATGCAGCTAAAAAGGGGAAGAATTTGCTGGTGATCAAGTCTACTAATAGCAATGTATCAGAAAAAACCAAAGTAAAATCGGCTTGAAAGACTTACAGGTTGAAAACACTAAATTCTCAGACAACGGAAATATCGTGATGAATTTCAAAAATGTGAAATTACGTGATGCTGCGGTGGAGAAACTCCGTACAATCGAAAATATTTCGACAACAATTATAAAAAAAGATTCAACCAAAGATTATGCTGTGCTAAGTAAATAAAGAAGAAACTCCTGAAGAGGTTATTGAAACGTTGTTGGAAAAAAATCCAACATTGAAATCTGTTGAGCATGTAAGAACTAAATTGAGCGTACTGTTCAAGAAGCCAGCTGCAGGGAATACGCAGCACTACATCTTGAGATGCATCCATGAGGTTCGAGGCGCTGTTGCAAGACTCGGGGATAAACTACATCTTGACTGGGGAGTGTACAAGGTGAGAGACATATATTATACGTTGGCATGTTATCACTGTCAGCGCTTTGGCCACTCGGCAGCGAACTGCTCAGCAAAAAGAAACGGCGATGGTCCCTGCTGTTTCAGATGTGCAGGAGACCATGAATCGAGGAGCTGTAATTCTCAAATAAAAAGGTACATCAACTGTATGAGATATAAAAAAGATTCAGTTGATCACTGTTCTAACGACCCCTGCTGTCCAATATTGCAGCAAGAAATAGAGAATATGAAGAACAAGACCGATTATGGATGTTGAGATTAAGTGTGGAGATTTGAATGTACCGTCAAATGGTTCAAATGATTCAATTGACCTAGATTTTTCTCAAGTTATTCATAGTGTAACAAAAAATATGTGTTATGAAGAGTTCATTAAGTATGTTAAGGAAGCAAATGGTCTTTATGTGGTCCACATTAACGCCAGGAGCTTATGTATTTGAATGTAAGCACGAAAAATAAAAAAGAACAAGAAAGCACAATTCCACACGATCACACCGCAACACAATGCATTAAATACTACTCTCTCCACCGAACAACACTCTAAACCACTGCACAAACACCACACTCTCACTTCACCAGTAACGCACTGCCCAACATGCACGAGCGACCGTTGACTCCGGGCGGATACCACCCGCGCATGCATGCACTCATCGCTCGCGCTTGTGTGACGCAGCTACCTCCGCGCGCGCATACAACAACGTACACAAAATCACACTCCCACGTACGCACACAAATATATATGCACGCACACACAATTATATATAGTACAAAATATAATACAATGCAATATACAATAAACATAATACATATCCCCCTGATTCTAAGAATCACTATGCCCGATTAGAATTATACACAACATAATCATTGAACCGCGCCGGACGCTGACTCTGTCGCTGTGGTCGCGTCTGCAGCCTCTCTCACACTGCACTGTCGGACAGCCTCTCTCACACTGCACTGCTTCCTCGCAACAATGGTCTTCACTGTCCGATGCGACCTCTCCGCTATGCCGTTTCCTTCTGGGCGAAAGGCACGCCGATATCGAATGTTCACACCCAGCGTTCCATCGCCCGCACAAAAGCTTGTCCACGAAAAGATGTGTCGTTGTCCAAAAGTATCTCATTTGGGGGTCCACGCTCACTAAAAATGTCATCGAAAATGTCCGCCACTTCATCGCTGCTGCGAGTGCGAACCTTGCGCCAGAGAGAAAACCTCGATGGACCACAATCGATGACAGACACATACAACAAATCACGCACATGCACAAAATCTGCTGCCAGTCGGTGCCAGTTTTAATTCACGCTCAGATTCCCGTGTCTCCATTTCACTGACGCCGGACAAATCGAATTGCAGATGTCACACGACCTCACAGCCTCTGCGACTTCCCTCTTGCTGACATAAAGCTTTTTCCTCCGGCAAAAGTACCGCGTTCGGTGGATGCCCGGATGTCCGGCGTCGTGGTGAATCTGCCGGATGCGAGAACGCACGTCAGTCGGTTCAGCACCTGCGGCACACATTGATTTGTCCTGTTTCAACCAGTGGCCAGGCACACGAGTCAGGCAATCTGCTTTATTCCTCTCAGACGCCACCTTCATTACTTCAACAGTCAAGTTGTACTCGTCCAACAATCCACCAATGATCTCTAGTCGGCGCCTGATCAACAACTCACTACAGGCAGTTGTCTTGACACGTTCTTTTGCCGTTAGAAGTCCTCTGAGCCATAAATGCACCGTGGATGAATCTATGAAAAGCCGAATTTTTCGAAATTTGAGCTTAATCGCCAGGCCAAGCCCCTTTATCACGGCCTCTAGCTCACTAAGGTTTATGTGGTGGCTGTCCGTTCTCAACCAGCAAGCATCTTCCACTGTCTCGCCATTTACCTCAACCAACGCACCATTGCTGGCGTCCACCCATACATTCGCCAAATCATCATCGATCTTCCACACCCCTCTCACGGGATCGCTATGCTGCAGTTTCGACATCACCTCGTTCACATGACTATTGATTGCTGAGTAACGAATCGGTTCGTCCCAGCTGTTTGTCTCTTCGGATGCAAGTCGCTTGATGTACCAAGCGGCAACTCGCAACCAGCCACCGACAGGATAATGCGACACCAAAGTACTGCACAACGAAAACACGACTCGTCTCGTGAGCTGTTGCGGACACTCACCCACAGCATTGTCCCTTTTCCACATCAACTTGCCAGACTCTGATGAAAACACGTGTAATCCGAGCACACGTGTTCCGTCAGAGAGCTTTTGAATCTCCTTCGATTCAAGACCGTACTTGGCAAAGTGCTCCTTCACTGCTTCGGGTGACACAATGTTTCCATCAATGAGGACATTGTCAACATATGCCGATGTACCACGTTTTATCTGGTCGTTTTGTGCCATCACCGATTCAACCACCGTATGCATGATCATGGGCGCCTCACTCAACCCGAATCCAAGCCTGGTCAAGCAGTACAACACACCATTGAACTTCACCGTCTGGAAAGGCCACAACGAACTGTCCACTGATATCTGCAGGTAGGCTTTCTTGAGGTCCATGATAAACACATTGTCTCCCTTCATCCGCCATTCCCTCAGCTTCTCACTGCATACGTCAGCATCTGCAGAACGAGTGTCAATGTGTTTATTTAATTCTCGGAAATCAAGGACCGGTCTCACTTTGTTCTTGTTCTTTTGGGTCACTGCCACCAGAGGAATTAAACAGCGAGCAGGCCCATGTACACTCTCATCATAGGGAGTCAACCATTTGCTGCTGATCCACTCATTCATCTCTCTGTCAAATGCCTCCTTGGCGTGTTGCCTCACATGATATTGTGAAGTTTCGTTTGTCAAATGATGAGGCTCGTGGTCGTCAAGCCACTTCCACTTGCAAGTCCACATGTTTTTAACTGCATCAAACCGTGCCTCATGCCCAGGTTTTGACTCAACAATATCACCAGCCGCAGCACAGTATGCGGCCTTGGCACTCACTTGAAAACGCACCCTACCTTCAGCACTTACACAAACACCCCCCGGCGCTGATATGGCGTTCATTCCCAGAATCGCATCATATCCCATCGGCTTGTGCTGCACAACGAGGGCTTTCACCACAACTGACTGTTCCTCGACACTCACACAACATTCACCAACACCCGAACAGTCAAAGCTCATGCCACCCAGAGTATTCACATGAGTCGTTACTGGTGTCCATGTTTTACAAACACCACTCCACACAATACAGCGAGAACAGCCGGTATCAACAAGCACACAAGACTCACGTTGATCAATAAAAGCAGTGACTGAAGGAAGCGCCTCATTGCTCACTGAGGAGAGGGTGCTGGCGCTGACGAGCCCTCTCCTTCCTCGCTTCCCTGACAGTCCTTCGTCATGTGACCCAATTTGGAACAATTATAACATCGCATCCGATATTTCCTTTTGGGGCACTCTCTACTCAAATAACCAGTCTGATTGCAAATGTAGCATTTTCGAGGTGAAAGCGACCCGGCATTGGCGGCTAGACAGTTTGATGGGCTTTTTGTCGTTTGTAACACCATGCGAGTTCTGCTCGTAATATCACTCAACGACAGAGACTATGACACTGTGCTTGCACGAATACTGGTCGCCGTGCTCGGGTAGGCCATTTACAAATGCACATATCAGCAGATTATCGGATACGCCACCGAATGAAACAGCGAGTTTTTTCAAATCTGCTAAATATACGTCAGGCGACTCACATTCTTGCAGACGACGACTGGTGAACAGAGCATATGCACGGAATCTGTCCACTCCAAACGCCGAGAACAAAGCGCTGCGGGTCCCTTTCGCACAACGGCGAAGTTCATCCGGCAGTTGGGACCACACAACAAACGCGCCTTTTGAGAGACGTAGTGGCACTACGCTCATCACATCGACGCCTTTGAGCTGACACATGATCTCCGTGCGAGTCCACCATTCCACAATGTCAGTCTGACCATCAAATTCTGGTATCACGCGAGCGTCGAAACCACATGAAGACTCCATTTTTCGGAACGGCCGGTTAGCTTGTATTTGAATGTAAGCACGAAAAATAAAAAAGAACAAGAAAGCACAATTCCACACGATCACACCGCAACACAATGCATTAAATACTACTCTCTCCACTGAACAACACTCTAAACCACTGCACAAACACCACACTCTCACTTCACCAGTAACGCACTGCCCAACATGCACGAGCGACCGTTGACTCCGGGCGGATACCACCCGCGCATGCATGCACTCATCGCTCGCGCTTGTGTGACGCAGCTACCTCCGCGCGCGCATACAACAACGTACACAAAATCACACTCCCACGTACGCACACAAATATATATGCACGCACACACAATTATATATAATACAAAGTATAATACAATGCAATATACAATAAACATAATACAGCTTAAAATCAAACTTCGATGATTTTGCACATTTTATATCAAACTGTTCCGACATAGATGTAATCGCGATCAGTGAAACTTGGTTTAATGAAGCAACGCTTTTGGAATTATATAATTTGGATTCTTATAAATTATTTTCATTGAATAGAAGGGGTAAAAGGTCTGGTGGCGTTGCTATATATGTCCATAAGAAACACAATTATGTGTTGGTTGAAAGTAAAACGATATGTGTGGATAGTAATTTTGAATGTGTAACAATCAAATTACAAGACTTATACAAAAACAAGCAAAATGTTCTTTATGTGAACTCGGTATACAGATCGCCATCATCAAGCATAATCGAATTTTGTGAAAAACTAGAAGAAATGTTTGCCATGAATAGAGCTTCAAACTGGATTATTACTGGGGATTTTAACGTTGATTTGACTAGGAAAGAATATAGCAGCGTTCAGCGCTTTTCTGATGCTATGCTTAGTCTGGGCTTCATGCCATTAATTAAATCTCCGACCAGAATCACTAGCAACAGCTGTACTACAATAGACAACATATTTACCAACATGACCAAGAGATAATTTTGTTCAGGAACCATTACTTATGATATAAGTGATCATTTGCCGATATACTGTCGTATAAGTGTGGCTCATCATGAAAAACAAACAGAGGAATCCTTCTTCAAAAGAATTATCAATGAGAAAAGAGAAGAAGCTTTTCTGTACAAGTTACAAATTATTGATTGGGGGCAAACTTATACCGATAATGTGAATGACACTTTCGAGAAGTTCATACAAATTTACGAATCCATTGTTGACGGGCATTTCCCCGTCATGAAAATGCGTAAGAAAACCAGACTTATGCAGCCATGGTTGACAAAAGGATTAAAAATATCGTGTAAAAACAAAAAATATATTTACAAAAAGTATCTTAAAAGTCAGCTAAACGAGGATTTTATTCAATACAAAAGATATAGAAACCTGCTAACAACTCTCCTGAGACGGTCAAAACAAATTTATTATGAGAATATCTTTTCTCGCTACAAAAATGATATCAAATCGACATGGAAAACTATGAATGAAATAACCGGCATAAATAAAAGACAAATATATCCTCCGTAATTGTAACAAATGTATCCTCTCGTAATTCCATCACAATGATAAAATCATAACAGAACCGAGCGACATAGCAGACGCTTTCAATAATTATTTTGTTAATATCAGCCAAAATGTTGCACAGCAACAAACAATTCAACAGCAAACAACAAACATCCACTCTCAACGGTTTCCTGCCAATTACTCAGACAGTATGTTTTTGCAGCCCATAAGTCATGCATAAATTTTCAACACAATCAAGTCTAGCGCAAGTAAACGATCTGAGGATGTTTACAACATAAGTATGAGCTTAATGAAAATGTCATGCCCATATATTCTAGAACCTTTGTATTATGTTTTTAATCAGTCATTCGATACAGGTGTCTTCCCAGCAGGAATGAAAAAAGCAAAGGTATGTCCAATATATAAATACGGGGACAAAACGCAGTTTTACAATTATAGGCCGATATCCTTGCTTCCTCAGTTTTCTAAATTATTAGAGAAGTGCTTCATGAAACGTTTAGACAGTTTTATTACAAAACATAGTATTATTAACGACAGCCAATATGGATTTCAAGTAAACAAAAATGTAAATCATGCGATAATAGATTCTCAAAATTATATAACAGAATCGCTGGAACAGAAACTGTAACAGATGTATGTATTCGGGACGATACGCGAAAAATTATATGACACGAATAACAGCACAACAAAGCACTACACGCAAGACACACTACTCGCACGCACACTATTCACAATACAACACTACTCGCGACACAACACTTCTCGCAAACAGCACCACACGCGACGCCTCGCTCCCCCAACACACACTGCCTCATCCAGTCGCTCGCTAAACTACAGACACACATACATACGCAATACGCGCGTGCGCACGGCACCATCGTCACCATGGCAACGTACCGCATGACGTCTGGCACCCGTTGCAACACACAACGCTCTTTCCACCGCTCGCTCTGCTATCACTCATACGCGCCCGTTTCAAGGACGAACACACGCGCATAAACGCCAACGCTGCTTCGCGACCACCATCACTCATTTACCACATCCACCCCAGATTCGCAGGAATCACAAGTCGCACACGTTCTAGACCGCCTCCGTCGCTTGCTTTCTCCTCACAGTCTGTTCCTGTCCACCAGCCTCCGCTTCAGAATGGCGAGCTGACATCGACTCAGGTGATGATTCAACAGTTATCTCGGGATCACCTTGGGACGCCCGGCCATCCTGGTCCACGGATGTTGTCCCGCCACGCGGTCTGATGTCTCTCACATGGATCGGAATGCCGTCAACTTCCACGGAATGATCTGACACTTGCGAGGTGACCACATCGGGCGAAGAATGAGAATCACATCTTGCTCCGGCTCGTCTGACCCAGACCCTGTTGCCGACGTCGTACCCGCTTCCTCGTCTGCGTGAGCCTCCGTTCGGTTGTTCACTGCCCGCTGTGTGATCGACGTTTTTCACCTTCACATTGTAGCGATACACTTGACTAGCCGGTGTCGATGCTTCGTTGACATCATCCTGCGGTGATACATTGTATCGATACACCGCCTCCTGGATCGAGCACCGCTTCCTTGCCGCTATCACTTTCACGCTTCTATGGCTCCTCTCGACAATGGCATTTCCTTGTGGTCTATATGCGCACCGAAACCACACGGACACGTTCCACTCGTGCAGCAATCGCCTGAACTCGCCACTGCGAAACTGGGTGCCATTGTCCACAAGACATTCTGACGGAGCGCCGCGTTCAAAAAAATACGCTTTTTAGATGGGACACAACGCAAGATGCGGTCTCGGAGGCCAGCTTCGTCCAGATGGCGAAGCGGGATGGGCCGCAGTCGATCAGCGTCAGGTAGTGATGACCTTGATAATGCGTAACATCCAGCGCAATTCTCTTCCACGTCTCACCTACAGATAGTTGTCCGCCGGGCCATTTGATGGGCGCAGGATCAATAGCCTTGCAGCAGATGTCGCATTCTCGAACTACTTGAGCAGTGTCTCTTCTCCTCGCGTCTCCGAAGCGTCTCCGTGAAAAATACAGCGTTCGACGAACTCCAGGATGTCCGGCGTCGTTGTGAACGTTCTTAACATCTGTGAGTGTTGCGGGGGTCCGGGAATTTTCGGATATCACTGCGCCGGCAGCCTCACCAATTCTTGTCCACGAACGAGGCAGACGAGTCAAACGATCAGCCAGGTTTTTTGACGTAGACACTAGAGACACAGACAACTTGAGACCCAGCTCGTCTCGCACCGACTTCAGAGTTTCCAGCCTTCTACGGATGAGGAGCTCGCTGGCTGCTTTGGTTTTGACCCGCGTTAGTCCACTCAGTGTGTCACTGACCCAGTGGAAAACGGTTTTCGAGACAGTCTTGAATTCTATCTCACTCATCCGCCACACTACGGCCATGTTGAGACCCTTCAACAACGCGTCAAGTTCAGCAAGATTTATGTGGGCGGCACTTTTACCGCGTAGCCAACTTCCGACCTCTATGATTTCACCGTTCACTTGAACCGCAGCTCCAACGGCTAACTGGCTAGCGTCGACCCACACAACTGCCTTCTCTCCTGACACCTTCCAGACACCTCGAGCCGGATCGTTATCCTCAATGCGGGCTGCCAAGTCGCTCACCAGCGAGGAGAGTCTGGCGTTATCGATGATATCATCCCATCCATTGGATGATTCGTTGGCCACACGTTTAAAGAACGACACTGCCGGTCGCATCCATCCGCAGATTGGGAGATGCTCAACCACTCGACCACAGAAGGAGAACAGACTGCGACGGGTTAATGGTACCGGTGGTTCTGATATTATGTTATCTCTGCACCACCTCAGTTCCCCATGTTCTTTCCTCAATCGAAGTCCCAGAACTCGCATGCCGTCTTCTGCTCGATTTTCACTTTTGCACTCCAGGCCGTAGCGTCGGAAGTGATCTGCTACACGATGAGCCTTGAGTACACTCTCATTCACCAATATGTCATCAGCATACACTGAGACCGCCTCTTTGACTTTCTTGTCTTGTTCAAGTACACATTGCACCACAGACTTCAATATAGTTGGCGCCACGTTCAGCCCGAAGCCTAGGCGCGTGAGGCAGTACCTCTTCCCCCCAAAAATCACCGTCTGGAACTTCCACAGGCTCGGATCGATGTGTATCTGAAGATACGCCTTCTTCAAGTCGAGCAGGGCCACATTGTCGCCACACCTCCGCCACTCACGCAGCTTTTGCGCACACACGTCTGACTCGGCTGTGTAGGATGTGATGTGCTGATTCATCTGCCGAAAATCGAGCACAGGCCTCACTTCGATTTATTCGCCTGTACTACAGCCATTAGGGGCATGAGTCCTCTAGCATCGCCGTGCTTACCAACGCTGTGTTCCACCAACCAGCCCTCTTCTATCCACGACCTCACCTCGTCTTCGTAGCATGACCGAACGTCACATTTCATCGGGTACTCTGCTGTTTTATTTGGGAGGTCAGGAGGTTCACCAGACCACTTCCAGCGAGCCGTCCATCGGCACAGCGAAGGATGAAATTCCGCTGAAAAATCTTTTCCTTCGACCTTGAGTTCACTGCATCTCTGAGCATCGGGAATATTATCTTCGAGTGGCTCAGAAAGGACCCCGCATGCTACACCAAACGTCGACTCCAACTTGGCTGACAAAAACAGACCTCCGAGCAGAGCCACCGCGTCCAGTCCGAGCACAAATTGGTGACCAAACAACGGTTCTGCGACAACAATAGCAGTGAGCTCAACTGCCTTCCCGTCTACATCCAACACGATGTTGCTCTGCCCGACGCATCGCATCATTCCACCGTTCATGGCGTACACATCATTTCTCATCTGCATGATTTTGTTTCCACACAATGATTTGTGCACCAAGCTTCTCGTGCACCCGGTGTCAACTAGTACGCGACATGACACATCATTCACTTTGGCAACCACGGTCACCAGCGCCTGGCTCACTGAGTTGGAGAGGAGGCTGGCGCACACCGCCTCTCCTTCTCGTTTAACGTACATACCGCTTGAAGGTGTCCTTTTTCTCCGCAACGATAGCATATGATTTCAACCGGTTTCCTAGACTTACAATTCCTCGATATGTGGCCTGCGCGTCCACAATGGAAGCATTTCAGGGTCGCTCCAAACGAATAATCTGACACGGAGGTGGTGCTTGCGCTATCCAAGTCCGACAAAATAGTACGGGCCCTCTCGATGACGTCCTTGAATTTCATCCCTTCTAGATTCGCATTGGCTCTTAAAACTTCCCGCACTCTGACCGTTAGGCCTCTGAGAAACGCACACGTCAACGTAAGATCTCCAGTGATTCCGCAACTGGCACCCAATTTCTCCAAATCTGATGCAAAAACGTCGACAACTTCGTCATCTCTGAGATTTCGCTCTACAAATCGGTCCAATGATGTGTACGGATCAAGACCGAAGGCTCGCTGCAATGCAGAACACACTTTGTCCACGTTCAACTGGTCGTCGTAACTGAGACGGTCAACAACGGCATAAGCGTTTCCAGTCCAGTCCATCATGACCACCGTCGCTACGTCATTGACGCCTCTCAGTCTACACATCTTTCTGACTTTGCCTAGCCATTCTGACGGGTCACCTTTGCCGTCATATTCTGGGATGAGTCGGATATCCAGAGACGAATTCCCGCTGACAATTCCTTCTTCGATATTCCGACTTGCCATGATAGCCGAAATAGCTTGTAACAGATGTATGTATTCGGGACGATACGCGAAAAATTATATGACACGAATAACAGCACAACAAAGCACTACACGCAAGACACACTACTCGCACGCACACTATTCACAATACAACACTACTCGCGACACAACACTTCTCGCAAACAGCACCACACGCGACGCATCGCTCCCCCAACACACGCTGCCTCATCCAGTCGCTCGCTAAACTACAGACACACATACATACGCAATACGCTCGTGCGCACGGCACCATCGTCACCATGGCAACGTACCGCATGACGTCTGACAACACACAACGCTCTTTCCACCGCTCGCTCTGCTATCACTCATACGCGCCCGTTTCAAGGACGAACGCACGCGCATAAACGCCAACGCTGCTTCGCGACCACCATCACTCATTTACCACAGAAACTATTTACTGTAGGTGTTTTCATTGATCTCAGAAAAGCTTTTGATATGGTAGATCATTCATTGCTGCTGAAGAAGTTGGCAAACTATGGGATAAGGGGAAATGCTTTTCAATGGATTTAAGATTTTTTACAGTTCAGAACACAGAATGTAATTTTTAATAAATCGCTGTCTGACTCAAGGGGGATATATTGTGGGGTACCGCAAGGCTCGATTCTAGGACCTAAATTATCTTTGCTTTTTATAAATGATATTTTTTATTATTTGTCAGACACTAAGCTGGTATTATTTGCAGATGACACAAACATGTTTTTCTCGGGAAAAGAGTTTAAAGTAATAGAGCATAAAATATATTCTGAACTTGCAAAATTAAATGAATGGTTAGAAATTAATAAACTGGCGCTGAATATTGAAAAAAACTCACTATATAATTTTTGCTAAAAGGCGTTTAGAAGACTTGAACTTGAAAATAAATGACAAACAGATCAAAAGTCTCACAGATGAAATACTTGGGTGTATTTTTTCAAGAAAACAACAGTTGGAAAGGGCATATCAAGAACTTGGAAGCAAGGATTGCAAAAATAACCTTTATGTTAAGACAGGTCAGGCCACTAATAAATAGTAAAACTTTCTTATTATTATATAATTGCCTAGTGAGATCTCAATTGTCTTACTGCAATGAAACATGGGGATCAACATTTAAAAGTAATTTGGAAACATTATGTAAATTGCAAAAGAGGATAATTAGATTAATTCAGTTTAAATCTTCAAGTGAAAGCACAAGACCAATATTTGTAAAATATAGAGTTCTACCACTGGAAAAATTGGTTACTTTAAATAGAATAACTACCTTATATAAAGCCCACAACAACATGCTGCCAAACGTACTGCAAAATATGTTCATTGAGAACAAACGTCATGTTCATAATTTCTTGGTACAGTCCTGTAGAACAAGATGTAGAAAATTATGTATAACTCACGATGGAGTCACTTGCTGGAATCACTTGAATAAAAGAGATCAAGCAAATACCTAGACTTGCATTATTTAAAAAACAAATGATTACCAAGCTGATGGACGACTTATAAAGACCATTTGATTCCTCAAGGTAGATGTTATCATTGTGATACAAATTCGTTGGTGTTGTTTGTTTATGCATGTTAATGTTCAGTATGGTATACAAGTATATGTCTCGTACAGTCTAAATAATGGATTCATGTATGAGTGTGCGAGCGTGTGTGAGTGTGTCAGTAAATATACACGCATGCATGTATGAATGTGTGTATATGTATGTATATATATGTATATATATATATATATATATATATATATATATATATATATATATATGTATGTATGTATGTGTATGTGTGTATATATGTGTGTATGTGTATATATGCATATTCTGGGTGTATATGTGTATATGTACGAGAATATGTGCATATGTATGTATATGAGTGTGCGTATATATATTTGTGTGTATGTATATACATTTATGAGTGAGTGTATGAATGTGTATATATTTATGTAGTATTCACACCATGATAAGCAAAGCTTTTGTGTGGATTAATACACTTGAAGTTGAATGGGATGGGCGCGAGGTCGACATTACTTTAAAGTACTTATCGATTTTGCATATTTACCTTCATTGGTAACTAATCTTCACCTTTCCAGTCCAGGCCTTCCAATATAGCATAAACACAGCTTAATACAAAACTTCACCGTTGAGCTTAATTGTAATGACCACTATGTAGTTCATACATAATATCAACATAAAACAAATCAATTGAAAACAGGAGAATATTTACCAACAAGCATACAAACATTGATTAAAAGTAGCGCACAAAATAATTACAAGTGCGCGACAGCCAAAATACTACTGGGGCAAGTGGAAAAATTGGGTCGACTGCGCAAATTGGATAAAGTATAAATATGCAGCGCAGAACAGAAACACAAACATGTAGCAATTATGAGTCTGGAATATGTAACGAAATGTGCAAAGGAGAGAGAAATAATTATATTTAAAGAATCAATCAAATCAATATCAATAAGAAAAAGCAATAAAAAATATCATTGCACACAAGTTTACTTATGAAAACTCTAAGGGCAAAGATAGGAAATGTTTGTGGAGATTGGAAAATATATGAAGGTCGAAGATAGGAAATGTGTATTTACTTACAACTTTTGATGTTCCTCGATCTCAAAACATGAATCATAAGGCATACAAGTTTTGATTCTTCAAGGTGGACGTAGGTCTTCAAAGTTCAAGCTTTTGTTGTGTATATATAGAACACACATTCACGACAAAAAACATGGCTGCCAAATCCACCAAGCAGTTATACAAGAGGTTTAAATTAATTGACAACCTCGATATAAATATATTTCAAAATTGCATGCAAATTATTAACAATTTGCGTTGAAAATGTTAAATTTGAAGAAAATTAAACTATTCCAGGCTATTAAGAAAAATATTATGTGCAGAACACGATTACTTAGAGATCCGATTCGCGACCTAAATCGCGATTTCGCGAAATCGGATTATGGTTATCATAATTATGGGAACCATATTCCCAATCAGCGTTTCTGTTAGCCTCTTCGTCGTGATTATATCTCTAAGTAATCGTGTTCTGCACATAATATTTTCCTTAATAGCCTGGAATAGTTTAATTTTCTTCAAATTTAACATTTTCAACGCAAATTGTTAATAATTTGCATGCAATTTTGAAATATATATATATCGAGGTTGTCAAATAATTTAAACTTCTTGTATAACTGCTTGGTGGATTTGGCAGCCATGTTTTTTGATATATATATATATCGAGGCAGAGCCGTAGCAACCGCCCCCCGTACCCCCCGGCCGGAGGGGGCCCCGAGTGTTGAGGGGCCCCGTTGCTTCACGTATGACATTAAAATTTATCATATTATGTATAGCCTTTACTTTTTTGCTCAGATGTTTTCACCTTAGCTTGTATTATGTGAAAATATATAATAAATAAATTCATTATTTGATGATTTATTTATGATGGGGGCCCCAGGTGTTGCCTTCGGGGGCCCCAAGTGTTGCCTTCGGGGGGCCCCAAGTGTTGCCTTCGGGAGGGGCCCCAAGTGTTGCCTTCGGGGGGTCCCCGTGTTGCCTTCGGGGGGGCCCCGTGCTGCCTTAGGGAGGGGCCCCAAATGTTGCCTTCGGGGGGGGGGGCCTCATAAGTCCTCGCAACGGCTCTGTATCGAGGTTATCAATTAATTTAAACTTCTTGTTTGACTGCTTGGTTGATTTGGCAGCCATGTTTTTTGTCGTGAATGTGTATTCTATATATACGCACCAAAAGCTTGAACTTAGAAGACCTACGTGCACCTTGAATAATCAAAACTTCTATGCCTTATGATATATGTTTTGAGATAGAGGAACACCAAAAGTTGTAAGTAAATAATCATTTCCTATCTTTGACCTTCATATCTTTTCCTATCTCCACAAACATTTCCTATCTTTGCCCATAAAGTCTTCATAAGTTTACTTGTTTGCAATGTCATTTTTGATTGATGGGATTATGGTACTTGGTTATGGTGTTTGTGATTATGTTTCCCATAATCCTAATACCAGCGTTTGTGAGATATTGGGATTCAAATATAGTATATGCAAATATTGTGTCTGTAAAAACTAGACTACGATGAATTTATGTTCCATGATCGTATTACTCTGGGGTAGCCTGTGATAAGAACAATGAAATCTTTGCAAGCCTTTCTGACACAAAGACTGACATATAATCAAATCGAGATTGAAGAAGAGATGGATGAGAACAGTGTGAAATGTAAAACACGTCAAACAGAGTTACTCTCAAATTTGATTTCATTCGCAAAAAGCAGCAGGCACGGTATGTGGTCTTGGCTGACGCTAGGATCAGGGGTGGCGCCAGGATTTTCCGGTGTAGGGACTAAGTGGGGCTAGGGAAAAATATGCGAGGGCTTGGCGAAACATGAGGAACTATACTCGAAATCTTCGTGGTTCGTTGACGGAAATGCTCTCGTGGGTTCAGGGACGCTTGCCACATTTTGGGGGACTTCAGACCCTCCAAGCCCCCTCCTGGCGCCTCCATTGACGGAGAAACAATGGTGTGAGTCGTGTGATGTGAAATTCAATTTTGCTGCCACATTCAGTCATTCATGTCGGTTGTGAGCAGACAGCTGATATGGATATTGTACAGCTCTGTTCCGATCTGCACTGGTGTCGGATGGTGCAAATGTGGGCCATCAGTGTAACAATGAAAATAAATAATTACACAAACTGAGAAAGTGCTGGTTAACAGAAGGTTGTATTATATACACAAAAATTTATACGCGTTTCGATATTTTTATCCTTATTATTACTATTATCAACAAGCATCATAGCATCATCATCAAGCATAGTAAGTATCAACATTCAGTGGCGGCGAAAAGGGGTTTTTACGATGAATTCCCATAAAATGTGTTAAACCCTCCTCAATCCTCCTCCCCCCGAAAAAATCCTGACGCTGACTTTGGTCGAGAAAGAAAGAGAGCAAAAAGCTTGCAGATTTATTGATGGCGTATATATGAAGGTCTTGTGGATTCGATTATATTGTTGAGACTTGTTTATTTACTTAGATTTTTCTAGATATACAATTGATGGATCTCATTAACAACGCGCTTGTGACAATAACGGCGGTAAACTTATGTATGTGTGTCGACATATAGTGTTTTGACCTTGTTTGGGCCGCATCTGGGGGTAATATTTTCATGCAAGCAGTTGTTGACAGGTGAACTTCTTGTTTGATATATTGGAACAATATTTATAGCTTTTATGAAGTACATTTTTGAAGTGGTTCCAACTGATGTGCAGTCAATATTATTATGTTCTTTACTTTAACGATTTTACGTTAATTCCTTTTGCTGGCTTATGGATTAAATTAATTTATTTGATCGATAGTGCGATTTTCTTGAACCTGAAAGCGCCTCTATTGCCGGCGGTCTGTACTGCTTCATTTTATGGAATATTGATGGTGTTTCCCCGAGGGTGAATGGAGGGAGTAAAATCTTTGTTTAACTGAATTTGGGATATGTATTAATAAGACTGGATGTGTTAAAATTGTTTCTACGCTACGCCACTACATTGCAGATGACAATGCATGATGTGTGGGATTACTGTAGTGGAACAGAATATGATTGAACATTGTATTGTTTCAAGTCTGTTATATTCCCAACATATTTTGGTGTCTCGCTTCTTATGTTTTCCTTCTCTCCATTCATTTCACGCTTTTGTTATCTCTCGCGCTTGTTTCTATGTGAGCGCAATACAAATACATTGTTGTTGTACACTACGTATAATTTTGAGATATAGTTGCATAGTTGTTTGGTTTTCGTTGTCTTTGTTTATTTCTCGAAACCCCGTCTAGCGCAACGTTATAATTTTTGTAATACTTCAGGCATTTTCTGATGGACTAATCCGTAAAGCGATGTGTATATTGGGTTTTTGCGTCGTTTTCCAGCGCATAATCATTGGCTTCTCTGTCGAAATGTTTATCCATCTTTTTTGTAGCGTCTTGAATGTACGTTTGGTTTCTGCTCCTCACAGACTGTGTGTGCCAGGTGCAGCCTTCGGCCACCAGCGTAGCTAGGCGAGCAGAATGAAGAAATGTCCTTCAATATATCGCTGACACACACACACACACACACACACACACACACACACACACACACACATTGTCACACATACAAGTAGAAAAATCGCAGTCGTCTGAACGATGCGTTTCAGTGGCGGCGCTCAACTCGACGGCAATCGTAGGCAACGTTCTAGACGTTGTGTGAATGCAAACTGGACGTTGTTGTGCGCGGCACTTGTGTGTGGCGTGTTCGCCGATCACACGGCAGTTCCGCACGACGCCGCCAGAGGGCAGCTGCATCAGCAGTCGGTGACGAAAGCCGTACAGGAGCCAGGTCGGTGCGGGCGGCTGGCGTGTCTCAACGGCGAGTGTATCGACGGCAAGTGCACGTGCTATGCCGGCTGGCAGGGTGCCAACTGTCAGCTGTGTGGAGGCAGAGTCAGGTGGTCACCATTTTTCTCTCTCTCTCTATATACCTCTCTGTCTTCTTTTCTCGCTTTTTCCCCATCTCTCACCTCGCTCTTTCTCTCCCATTCTCCCTCAGCTCTCTCTTCATCTCCTAACTCACTCTCCTCTCTTTCTCTTTATGCCCTCTCCCTTTGTCCTCTATTTATTATCTCCTCTTTCCCTGTCTCTTTTCTTCTCCTCTGTCACCTCTCTCTCTCTCTCTCTGATACACATCTTATCAAGCACCTGTATACAAATCAAACCTAACCCAACCTAACCTAAGCGTACTTAACCTTATTTAACCTAACCTAACTTAACCAAACCTTTTACACAACAATTTCGTGCATGTGTGTGTGTGTGTGTGTGTGTGTGTATTGTATTTGTATTTTTTTATTTAACCATGTATTTCCTCAAACAAATATACAATGTTCAAACAATATATATCACAATTGGCAAAAGACCCGTCGAGCTAATGCTCATAGACAGGCTTACATTTCACTTGTACAGGTGGAAATAATGCTATCAAGCCAGGTTATATAAACACAAGTACATACATGCACACACATGCGCGCGCGATCACATATAAACACTATTCATATACAATGATACACATCAAACATATAACCGTGTGTGTGTGTGTGTGTCTGTGAGCTGCCAGGCTGACGGAACAGGCGGGCGTGATCACACACGGCGTTGGCAATTACTCGACAGACATGCAGTGCACCTGGCTGATTGACGCGACGGCCAGTGGCGGCGGCAGCGGGGGGGCTAACAGATCAGTACAGCTCTATCTGGACGAATTTGTCACCGAATGTGGCTGGGATTATGTGTACATTTTCGACGGTGATAACGTGTATGACAATCTGCTGGCTGTCTACAGGTGTGTATTGTCTCGCTTATCTTTCTCACTTTCTCTTTCTCTCTTTCTTCCTCTCTATGTCTTTCTCTGTTTGTCTCTATTAATATTTCTCTTGTTCTTTATCTCTCTTCTCTCTCTCTTTCTCTTTTTTTCCACCTCGCTTATTTTTCTCTCTTTCTGAGCTCTTTCTGAGCTGTTTTTTCTCTTTCTCCGCCTGTTTCTTTCTCTCTCTTTCTCTCTCTTTCTATCTTTCTATTTCCCTATTTCTCTCTCTCTCTATTTCTCTTGCTATATGTGTGTGCATTCTCTATTGTTCTTTGTCGCTGTTTGTTTATTCTTCATTCAGCTTCTATCACGCAAGCCTGCCTGTCTTTCTCTGCGTTTGTATTTGTGTGTTTGTGTACATCTTCCATTTTTCCTCTCTGCTCTCATGTTTCGTTCAATGTTACGCTTTTGTTGTCTCTGTATGTGCTTTTATTCAGTACTTAATCACTTTTTTTCTCTTATTCTCTATTAGCTTATTAATTACCAATTGTCTTGTTGTCATAATGTGCGTTGACTCGCCGTGTGAACATGAGATCTAATTTTGCAACCGACATTTTGTGTCTTCAAACGGAATACAATCATCACACATTCGAACACAGCAGTGGAGAAGGCTATAGTCGTGTGCATTTTGCGGGGGCAAGGCATGACAATTATCGATTATAATTGTGGATTAAAAGGTGTGCTTACTGATAGCAACATACAGTCAGACATCGATATAAGACGCATGGATCAAGCGTGTTAATCAGTTGGGCGCGACAGGGTCTTGGAACCCAAGTTTTTTAAGTTTTCCTTATACAATTTCAAAAACAACAATATGCTATATCATTGGTGTAAATAGTTTTATTTATTTGTCGTGATTTTACTACGAAACACGTAGATTCTGTATTATCGCGAGGGTAAAAAATACAATTAAATCGATATAATCGGCGCAATAAGATATAACGCGGTCGAATTGTTTGCCTGTATAGATGTGTGACTGTATGTGTGTAAGTAAGTAAGTAAGTAAGTTTATTGGTCACTCATACAAGCAGTTCAGTCAATAGTACGTATACACGAGTACGTATACACGACATAAAAGCACATGTGACAATAGTCCGACAAGCTCACGCTTCTTTTCGGACTGATACTTAAACACTAAGCAAGACTACCACTATTTGCTAGCTAGCGCCACATTCATTCTGATGTATTTATATAGTCGACAACAATCAAATATAGATCACACGCAGGATGAATACATGCATACACGCAGACTTGTGTGCACACTCTCGCGCATGTGCATTCATACAGACACATTTACAGAGTTTCATATAAACACACAATCACATATACATGCACATAGATAGCATCACGATACGTGGTGTGTGTGTGTGTGACTGTATGTGTGTTTGTGTGTGTGTGTGTGTGTGTTTATGTGTGTGTTTGTTTCAGCGGTGTGGTGCGGCCGGCGGGTGCTGGTTTGCCCGTACTGGAGGCTCATTCTGGCTCTGTGTATGTACACTTCTTCTCGGACGCTGCGTTCAACATGACCGGCTTTCGTATCAGATACAAGTGAGCTGCCCACTCACTTGCACATTGTATGTTCCCTATAACAGTTGTTCTCAACCGGGGGACGTTTGTTTGTACCCCTAGGGCAGTGGTTCCCAACCTGGGGGTAAATTACCCCCTGGGGGTAATTTAGCAATTGTTCGGGGGTAATGTAGGGGTGACAGGAAAATGTTAATAATTCTGAAATTCAAGAAAACATTGTGGTACCTTGTATTGGGATTAATGTTAACTTAGCATATTATGTTTATTGTTTGCATTGTGTGGATATTGTATTGCTCATATGGCGTGTTATATATAGTTGTGTGTGCACGCGTGCGTGTGTGTGTGAATGCTTACAGTAACATGTACAGTAACAAAGGGGTAACATGCTTAATATGGGATGCTAAATTGGGTAACAAGCTGAAAAAGGTTGGGAACCACTGCCCTAGGGGTGTGACCTTTGTTCCTAAAGGCTGCGAGAATTTCTGTGAAAATTATTGAAAATCTATGCTGTATTCATGTGCTTTATATTTTTCCTGGAAGAATTGTTTTTGCTTAATTTTCTTGAAGCAACTTTAAGCTCTATGAATGAATGTTGAATTACGAATTATTGTTATTACGTCGTTTGTATTTTCTTGTTTTTCATCATAACTATCTTGAATCAAGAAGGGGCTACGTGAAGTGACTGCTGATTTCAAATGGCTGTGAACACTGAACAAGTTTGAAAACCACTGCTCCATCGAGACCCACGTGTGTGTGTGTGTGTGTGTGTGGTTCAGATACAGCGCTTGTGCCAGCATTAACGATAGTAGCGATGGCTCTTGTTCGGGACACGGCGTGTGTCGTGCGTCGGTCGGCGCCAGTGCGCTGGCTAGCGGTGCGGCGGCGTGTTCTTGCCGCGCCGGCTGGCACGGAGCCGCCTGCCACTTGGCCGACTGTCCCGCCAACTGCGGCAATCACGGCGCATGTCACGCCGGCCGGCGTCGCTGTGTGTGTCAGCCGGGCTACACAGGTGATTCAGTTAGCTACACCTGTTTAGTTCAGTGGTTCCTAACCGGGGGTTATGAGGCTAGTTTCTAAAGGGTGCTAGGAATTATTTGAGAATTAATGAAAATATGTGTTTTCCCTAAGCTGTATATATTTCGCTAAAACACTTTATTTCTTACAGGAACATTGAGCTGTATGAATGGATATTGAATTAAAAAACAAATTTGGTTATTACTTCGTTTGTATATTTATGTTTTTTATACAGCAATAAAAATTCAGTGGTGCGAGAACTGACTTCTTATTTGAAAATGGTGCAAATAATGGAAACGGTTTAGAACCACTGGTTTATTGTATTGTATTATGTTGTATTTCCATTTTCAGTATCTGTGCCTTTTCAAGTGGATATTTTTCTCGTTAAACACACATGCACCCACACACACACACACACACACACACACACACACACACACACACACACACACACACACACACACACACACGCACACCCACTGTATCCTTCTAGGAACAGTATATAGACGTTACAGGAAAATATAAATATGAAAGAATAATACCTGTATGTATATATCACATGATTTGTATTAGTGAATTTATGTTTAATTACCAGTAATCACCCTGCATACGTACCTTTTGTTAAATATATATGCATACGCTATCTGTTTGACCCTGCGGTCAGGGGATGAGAATACTGCCGCCGTACCCGCGGCGTGTCGTGTAAGAGGCGACTAAAAGCGGACCCTCTGCTTCTTCCCTCCCTGTACTGTCACACCAAGGGGGGAACGATAATCCAACAAGGTTGGCACCCCCTTGGATTAATGCAGCTGTCTCCTATCCTATCCCCTCTACCCGAAATATTCGAATAGAATCCCATTCGAAGGTTCGCATCCCGGCGGAGGATAGTTTCTTTGAGCGAATTACATGTTCCAACAGCCCCTGTTCACCCAGCAGTAAATGGTATCATGCATCAGTCGTGTGTTGTGCCGTGCATTCTGGAGAAACTTTCTGACATGTCTACCGTCCTTGTGGCGCCATAGCGTGGAGAGGATCGGATCTGCGGTGGTAGCGAGCTGCACGGGGCACACCTGTGTGTGTTTATAAGCTTCGGCTTCTTCCCGTGTAGCAGCTGTCACTTGAGGCAGCTGTCACTAGAGGCCTTTAACCTTTAGAGCGGTACCATCTAATTGAACGATACTATGAGGGAATGTTTGAAAAATTGAACGGCATGCCGCTCATATATTGATTTTACGGCAGCTATATAAACTACCAACATGAATTCAATGTGTGTGCGTGTGTGTGCGTGTGTGTGTGTGTGTGTGTAGGAGTGGATTGTTCGCAGCGTGAGCACCTCAGTCACTGGAGCACCGTGCATACAGCGGGCTACGCACCGCCGGGCCGAGCTTCTCACGCGGCAGTAGTGAAGGGCGACGCTGTGTATCTGCTGGGCGGCGAGATGTTTGTCGATGGCGACTTTGTCGTCAAATACGACATCAACGGTGAGTGAGAGCAGGGGGATGAAAGAGTATGTGAGTGAGTGAAAGAGTGTGTGAGCGAGTGAAATAGTGTGTGTGTGAGTGAGTGAAAAAGTGTGTGAGTGAGGGAAAGAGTGTGTGAGTTAGGGAAAGAGTGTGTGAGTTAGGGAAATAGTGTGTGAGTGAGTGAAAGAGTGTGTGTGTGAGTGAAAGAGTATGTGAGTTAGGGAACGAGTGTGTGATTGATTGAGTGATTTAATGGGAGAGTGAATGTGTTTGTAAAGCATTGAGTGGGCGAGTTTGGGAAGGAACGAGTGATTGAGTGTTGGAGTACGTGAGCTTGGGACGGAGTGATTGATTGAATGAGTTGGGGAAGGAGTGAGTGAGTGATTGAGTGTACGGGAGAGTGATTATGTTTGTTTGTGTGTGCAGGTGGTGTGTGGGAGCCGTATCACACTCGCAGCGCTATGCAGCCCAGTCGTCGCTACGGTCATTCAGCCGTGTTGCGTGGGGTGCGTATCTCTTGATGGCCATTTCATTTGATCCATTTTGCTCTCTCCCTTGATCCATTGTTCGCTCTTAATCTGTTGTTTCTCATTTTATCCATTGCTTTCTATCTTTCTCATTTTATGCATTATTTTCTCTTGATCCATCGCTTCTCATTTTATCCATTGTTTCTCATTTGATCCATTGTTCTCTATCGTTCTCATTTGATCCATTGTTTCCTCTTGATCTATTGTTTTATGTTGATTAATTATTTCCTTGATCCATTGCTTCGTATTTGATCCATTACTTTCTCTGTATTGATCCATTGATTTTCACTTGATCCATTGATCCTCGTTTGATCCATTGGTTCTCATTTGATCCATTATTTTCTCTCTTGATCTCTTGATCTATTGTTTCTCTGGATACATTGTTTTCTTTTGATCCATTGTTTTTTTTATCCATTATTCCCTTGATCCATTGCTTCTCATTTGATCCATTACTTTATCTCGCTTGATCTATTGTTTTTTCTTGATTCATTGTTCTCTCTCTCTCTCTCTATCTGCTCTCTACTCTTCCTCGGAATATACTGTCATTGTTTTGGGCTTTGCCTGCTGATGTGAAGAGCAAGCAAGTTGTTCTGTTTCGCTGATTGATTTTGTTTTTCAGTCAGTTGTCAGCTTCTCCTTTCATTCTTGTCTCCACGACCTATGCTATATTTTATTTGTATGTGTTATTCTTGAAACTTTTATTATCCAACGGGATTGTGGTAAATTATCTTCAACCAAATTTTTCCTCGTCTCCAGTCAGTGGCGGATCCAGATTGAATTTTTTTTTGGGGGGGGGGGCTGAATTAACTATGGGGGGCTGAATTTTGGGAGCGATCAGTCAAGTACATGCATCACTACGCAACGTCTTTGCTACAAGGCTTATATCAACAAATTCTACTCAACAATATTTTTCATTCACCTCTTTTTAGTAAACTTCTACTTCTCGTAGTTATGAGGAGTTGATGGAAACATTTTGGGGGCTTCAGCCCCCTGATCTCCCCCCCTCTGTATCCGCCAGTGTCTTCAGTTTTTATTGAATCATTTTCAGTTTTAATTTCATCGCATTTTATAATACTCCTTATATGCTGGACAAATACTTGAATGAATGTATATGAGTATCCCTGATTTCACCACGTCACATTTCATCGTTATTGTCGCACGCGCGTCGGCAGGACAACATCTACATGTACGGCGGCGCATTATCTCACGGCGTCGCCGGCGTCAGGGGCGGCGTCAGAGGAGGCAATGGCGGAGTTAGCGGCGAGCTGTGGGCACTCGACACCAGCACACGCCACTGGGAACGGCTGCACGTGAAGCCACACGGCTGTTTGCGACGCGTTTGCGGCCCGCTGCCCACGGCTGGCCATACAGCCGTTATCACAGACGATGACCGCATGCTGGTGCTGTTTGGCCACTCGCCCGTCTATGGCTATCTCAATTACGTGCAGATCTATCACTTTGGTGAGTACAGCTTTGATATGTGTTGGTTATCTTATCGTTTTTCCTATGTGGTATGCTTTTTATATCTCCACGTTTTTTCAGTTTTTTCTTTCTTTATAAATGTTTTTTCTCAATTGCATTATCAACTTTCTGTTAGTGTTGCTTAATTATTATTAATCACAGGAAAATTCAGCGACATGGGAAGAGTGCAAGCACTATTACCACCAAATATGATAATTAACACCCTGCGGTGGCCCCATGTACTGGAAGCGCCCAAAAGATGTATATAGTTTGAGTTAAGTTAGTATGTGAAGAACATCACAAGCGACACCAAAAAACTCAACCAGGAAAAATATGCAGAACGACATCCACGCAATCAACAAGTGAAATCATTCACAAATTTATTAATATCTGGTGCTTTTTCTTTCTCTACTCTTTCTGACTTTGGTTTGTTTTATTTCAGGATTTTAGTATCAGTATTTGTTTCTCTTATTTGAGTTCTTATCGCATATTCTCATTTCCCGCTTTTATATCTTGTCTATTATTGTTCTTTTTCTTATTTTGTTTGTTTTTTATTGTGTATTTTTCTCTCTTATTGTACCACTTTGTGTTTGCTTCTCTTATTATCTCAAATTTTCTCCGCCAACGGTGATTGTATTCCACGAAACACTCTCGAAATATCATTTACAAATACCCACTACTCTACTATAGTTCACCAATATAGAAATATCATCACATGTCCGAATTTACAGTGGAAAACTTCGTACGTATGTCTCATCTAATCTGACACATAGAGCATATTTACACATCAGTGGAGAAGGCTATGTTGGCGTGTAATTTTGCATAGGCAAAGTCTGTCACGGCCCCGGCTGGCACACCGCAGGTCCGGCCGACACACACACACACACACACACACACACACACGCACACACACACACACACACACATACACACACACACACACACACACACACACACACATAATCAACGTGTGTGAAATTTGTTTGGAAAACAAACAATTTTTTTGGCTGCCCCACCGTCTTTGAATGTCACCATATGGAATAAGTAAGTAAATAACCTATATTCAGACACATTCTATTTCGCAGTTGTTCGCAGTATCACTCATATGATATGCGGTGTTTTAAACCAAGTTATGAATGTTATCATGATCTTTTGATCTTGAGTGTAAGAGATCATGATCATCTATTCATAATAATACTAGAAGAATCAATGCGGTCAGTTTTCTCAGATTAAACAGCCGATAATTCACTGTTTCAATCAATGTTGTAAGTTTCGCTTAATACCGTGGAGAGCCCTCGGTCTGTGGTCGGTCGCTACTTGCAACATTTATTGCATCACTGCATTGCAACTGGCCTTCATTATTTGTTATTCAACCTGAGAACGCCTGTTTAAGTCAACTGGGTTGTGCTTGGGTTCACATACTAATTAAAATCGTTTTCCTCAAACTATCTATATCTTTTGGTCGCTTCCGGTACATGGGGGCCGTCGCAGGGTGGTAATAGTGCTTGCATCCTTCCCATGCTACTGGATTTTCCTGTAATCAATAATAATAATAATGGCTGCACGCTCACCATGATAGTTTATTGCTGGGGGAGTTTTTTCATACGTGTCACGTTTATTAAAAATACAAATACAATTTTGAGACGTTGAAAACCAGTATTCGTAAACGTATGAAAACATGTCCGTATGTGAAACATTATACTGAAAACATGTCCTTATGTTTGTCTAAGCATTTTTTCCAACGTGAAGAATAACATTCATACATGCATCACTTTTCATGCGTCAAATATGCGAAATATTGCAGTTATATGCAAATTAGTAGTGACATTTTTGTCTGAAGTCGTAATATTGCCAGTGAAATCCACATTGGGGCAGAAATTGTTCATACAATATAATCATCTCGAGTAGATACGTATATTCCACCTGTTGAAATACAAACATACACACACACACACACACAAAAACACACACATTTATACAGTACGGTGTCGAGCTACTGCGTTGATTTGTTCCAGAAACGAACTCGTAACAGTTAAAAAACTTATAATTCAAAACGATTTGTATCATTTTATTACAACACTAGCGACAAGTTCCGCACTTCGTGCGGTTATGGTCGCTAGTAGATCCGCACTACGTGCGTCTCGTAGCTTCGTTTGTAGTATTGTAAGTGAAGCGGTCGCCTTGAGTTTTGTCTGGGATAGCAATGCAAATATGATGATAATGCACTTGAAGCAAACGTCAAGGCCAATGCAAACAAATGGTGTCGCAAGGATGTTGCAACACCACAGCAAGCGGTGAATAGCGATAGATGCTGAAGCAATAGGCGAAAATTGCAATAGAATTGCAAAATTATGCAAGAACAGTTCGCAGAAAAGATGTGGTGGCAATCTGGCAGGGAAGTTTCTAGCAATCGCTCAACTGAATGGCAAAAGTGTGTAGAATAAAGGTAAAAAACAAACACCAATAGAAAAATATATGATAATTACAATTACAATATTGGTAAGCTACACATATACACTTGAAAAACGCTTCTGGAACACGCACATGCACGACGATGCACTTAATTAAACACTCCGTTTTACTACGCACTCTGCACGCCACTGTGCATTTGCAAACGCTCGCTGCAATGCACGTGAGTCATGGTATATCGACACACAGACACACACACCAATATATACATCAGTGTGCCGTTCTGTACACTTTGTATGTATGTGTGTGTGTGTGTGTACGTGTACCTGTATGTGTATGTGTGTGTGTGTGCATCTATGTCAGTGTGTATGTGTGTGTGTGTGCATGTATGTCAGTGTGTATGTGAGTGTGTGTGTGCCTGAGGTGGCAATCTCGCATGGGCGTTTCTAGCAATCGCTCAACTGAATGGCGCAGTGTGTAGAATAATGGTGAAAAACAAACACCAGTAGAAAAATATATGTTAATTACAATTACAATATTGGTAAGCTACACATACCCACTCGAAAAACGCCTGTGGAACACGCACATGCACGACAATGTACTTATTTAAACACTGTTTTACTACGCACTCTGCACGCCACTGGGCATTTGCAAACGCTCGCTGCAATGCACGTGAGTCATGGCATATCGACACACAGACACACACACCCATATACACCAATGTGCCGTTCTGCACACACACTCACTCACTCACTCACTCACACATGTACGTTGAGCTTTATTATTATAGATTAATGTTAATTCACATTTGCTCAACTGTTTTTCGCAATCGTTCCACCCAGGAAATGTCTGGCGTTATTGATGCTAAAATTTGTCGAGCTAAAATATCGAGCTTCTGAACGCTAGAATGTAAATGTTCCAACATATTTTCATCTTAACTCGAAACATGTTTTCACAGGCAGAATTTATTTAGTGTTTCATTTCGCCTCATATTTCCTTCTTATTTTGTGTAGACTGAGTTTGCAACGAGAGTGATAGACTTAGTAGAACACTCACGTGAAGGAATTCCACGTAGCCGTAGAGGAATTATTTGGCGTCGGTCGTCAGTCGCGTTGAATGCTCACTCATCATATGGTCAACGAGACATATTGTAGATCGCAATGCCCATGCGAACCAAGGTTAAAGTACCGGCAAGTGCGGCAAGAACAAACTGCGATATCACCAAGAGCAAACATTATTAATTGGCATGCACTGATACACATACGCACACACAAGGACATATGGGACCAGTGTTTGGGCGACAGATATGAGAGATCATTTTCTTTCTCAAAAATATGTCATAATGTTTTTTTTGTATAAAATAACAAATAATGCCTTAATCCAAGGTATATGCCATAATAATTGATATACACACATGCATATACATTAACATTCACATAATACAACTCTGATAAGTTAGGAGACGATCAAAAACAATACAAACGAAATCAGGGGTAGAATTGAGAAGATAAAGAGAGAACAAATATTGTTGCGATAAAAAGAAACCGATATATTTATATATATATTGCAAACGAAATGTGTTGTGGCTATAATATCTTACCGCGGCTATCATGCAGCCTTTCTCGAAGGAAAGCATGGCTGGATGCAACCGACCCGAGTGGTTGTTGAAGTCACACTGACGTTCTACAGCACGGTTGCTTCGCTTGAACACACATTGTTGCACGCCATTGAACGTCATTACTCACGCAATCAAGAAATAACGATAAGTCACTAGCACAGTGGCGGATCGAGAACTGTTAAGACGAGGGGCCCAACTAGATCATTATTTGAAATGCCAAAAGTTAATGAAGTTAATTAATTATATAATCCAACAAGCGCTGTCCACCCAGCAGTCAATGGTACCAGATATCAGTCATGAGTTGTGTCATGCATTCTGGTGAGGTGGCCCTTTCTAATACGTCTTCTGTTCTTGTGGTCCATAGCGTGGATATGGTCAGTTCTGCGGTGACAGCGAGCTGCACCTGTATTCATCAGCTTCGACTTCTTCCTGTGTGGTATCTGTCACTTGAGGATTTTAACCTTTAACCTATAATTTGTCACCTAAATGCCACTTTTGCATAATATACCTAAACAACACAAAAGTTGTCTACTATAATTATTAAAAAAGTTTTCAGGTTACCCCAGAATTACTTTTTCATCGTTAGGTCACTTTTTGTTATTGGGTTACTTTTCTATTATTTTTCTTGTCTCATGCTGACGAGGCTGGACAACGAATGGAATATCAGGCCTGAAGATCAACAGAGCTCAATATTTTGCTGTTAAAATTGAACACATGGAGCGTGGGATAGTACGACGTTGGGGCTCTCTATACTCGATACTGCACTATTATACTTGTCAGTTTTCATTTACTTGGACAGGAGGTAGCACGTGATTTTCAGGACGAGAGATAGTGTCATAGAGAGAGAGATAGAGGTGCATTCACATAAGCTGTGATTACGCTCACAAGGGAAACATACACAAGGGCATACAAGTTGTAGCGCGTGCTTACTTGATAGCTTCGGCTTATTTTCGTGTAGCACTTGTCATTTAACCTCGCTTTTAACTTTTAGCCTTTAACCTCCGGGGGTTACGACCGTTTTAGCCAACGAACCACTTTGGCCAAACACTCAGCGGACGAAGTACGATGCGATGAATATCGATGAATATCGACGTTGGCCAAAATGGTACATGTCGTGAGTGCATCTGACAGTGGCGTATCTAGTTACTGAAAGTTAAGCGAGTGACCATCTTGGCCAATCTTTCCTCAGCTGTATGTAGTTCAGTGGCTTCCAAAC
Source organism: Sacculina carcini (assembly GCA_916048095.2). Classification (NCBI taxonomy): domain Eukaryota; kingdom Metazoa; phylum Arthropoda; class Thecostraca; family Sacculinidae; genus Sacculina; species Sacculina carcini. The sequence goes on along the minus strand of OU696582.1, from coordinate 2,437,595 downwards.
TTGAACGATTAAGCGTAACCACTACAATTGTACAGACTGAAATAAATTGAATTTCCACTTTTGTTTGGCATAGTTATTTCATAATTATATTTTATTATATTTTATTTCCCACTTTATATGGGAAAATGAGAATACTTTATAATGGGCAATTATATTTTATTTCCCACTTTTGTTTGGGATTAATTACCCCCATCTCTATCAAAGTATATATCTTAATACATTTTTGATGTTTTATTCATATACACTTTTGATTTCCATAATTAATGTTTTATTCACGTTTCTTTTCATATTAAGTGTTATAACAAGGAGTGTTATATGTGCTCTTCTGTTATAAGAGGAAAGAACGTAAAACTAAATATGGATTTTACGAGTAAAAACTGCAATCCGTCCATCCGATTCGTCCTGCATTAAACCTAACTTAATTTTACCGAGTCATAGGCACCATGAATAGAAACAATCACACTACACTCAATATGTGCTGTATCAAAATGTATTGTCAGTAAGATAAACAACTGGCGACGTGATTTGCGTATTTAAAAATAAACGATGTTTCAATTATATAATATTCACAAAGAATAACAGGCGAGGCGCGCGATAATTTGATGTTTCAAAACAATGGTAACAATGTACAAAGATCAACAATGGTAATACAGTCATATCAGTTATGGGACACGCACATCAAACATTCTGCACAGTTCTGGGACATAAAAAAACAAGTTACACATCGTAGAAATCAAATACAAATCCTCATTGATACAGAATGCGTAGAGTTCATATATGACAATTATAATGAGTTCACATATGACGGCTCATAGAGCGCACATGTGCGCGGATCTTCATGCTCGCATTATGCTTGAAATGGTTGACCGCCTCAGATCCAGTATGATGGTTTGCACCAGCAATGCTGCAATGCAATGTTGTCATCACCATCGCCACAGGCGGTAGATCTGTGCACACAAAAAGATGTGGCTAGTGCATACGTATGTTCATAGTTCACACACATGTAAACTAGCATGTGAGACTTAGTACGAATCATCTGTGCGTGTCACACACACAGAGAGGCACGAGGACCCACTCTCACAGCGTCCGATCAGTCAATACATGTCGTGATACGTGCGACATCGAGACAGCGCAAGACCAGTCAGCAGCTAGACATAATGACACACATGCACACAAATACACCACTGAGCACTACAGTAGCACTGCATCTCTAGCACTATGTTACTTTAGCACATTATGTTCAGAAGGTGTGTTCAATGTGTGAAATCCACCATTGACCATGTCCACTATGGCTACAGGTCCCCCTTTCACTATGGAAAGTATTATCCGCTCAGAGGCGGGGGTATCATAGCTGCCACGTTATTCGCTGTGGCCTGCTTTTGATGGAAGAAATTGAAACACACAACATGAATGGAAAACTAGCACTTGAACAAAAACTAACATAACAGCCAATATATACACACAAAACAACAACACACACAAGCACACACACACACACACCCACAGACATACACATATACACAAACAGACATACACATACAAACAAAGACACGTACACAGATACACAGCACACACACATAGACACGTACAAAGATACACAGCACAAACACACCCAAACATACACACACACACACACAATGAGCGTGTTTTACCATATTAGCACGCAAAATACACAGACAAAGCAAAAACAACACCGGGCATGCAAAACATTAGCATCAAACAAAGAGAAAATAATACAGCAACAACAAACGCATTTTGATACGATTTTTTTTTCTTTTTTCTATATTTTTTCACGTACATTCATGTACAGTCACAGACACAAACACTTCCTCACGCACACAAGCAGAAGAGCAGAAGAGCAGAAGAGACGGGCAGACACCATCTCACAAACATGCACACCCACACCAACACACAACCACTGGCATGCAAATATCAGTGCAAAAATTATTACGCAATGTCTTATCAGTGCAGCAAGAACTAATAATGATAAAAACACATAACTGAAGTTGTCTGCATGAAATCTCTTACCGTCTTGTGAACCATTTGTGTTGTGCAGCAACAGTTTGAATTCGCGTCTCTCACTGGTGTACAGAAACATGTTGCTTATGTTAGCATAAAGTGTAAATGTGCTGAAATGCATATATTATTCATAAAGGATACTTACAAAGGTGTACTTACCTTATACTCTTAATCAAAACTCACCATTTCAGCTCAATAACAACTGGATAACACAACATTTCTTCGCCAAAAAAATAAATACTATATATGTGAATACACACACACACAGTCGAATTATTAAGTCGTGGAAATGTACGTGTCCGCAATGAACCTTACTGTGCATAACCTTACAAGGAAACACCACTGAAATTTATAATAAAGTAATGATCCAGTTCAAAAGGGCTCTCAAAAATAGCATTTGAAAAATTTGTTATCAAATTTTTACACAAAAAGGGCGAAAATTGTCAAGGCTATAGAACGATTGGGCAATCCGTCTTTGAATGTTTTCAAAACTTTCAAAAGTTTGGAAGCCACTGAACTACATACAGCTGAGGAAAAAATGGCCAAGATGGTCACTCGCTTAATTTTCAGTCACTAGATATACGCCACTGTCAGATGCACTCACAACATGTACCATTTTAGCCAACGTCGATATTCATCGATATTCATCGCATCGTACATCGTCCGCTGAGCGGTTGGCCAAAATGGTTCGTTGGCTAATACGGCAGTAGCTCCAACCTCCGTATCGCCATCGTACACACACACACACACATACACACACATACACACACACACAATGTGCGCTCGCCGCCACGTGTTCGTGTGCGCGTCAGCCTAATTCCTAGGAATCGTGCACACAATGCATTTCTTAACACCGTGCGCACGGCGTATTGTGTATGTGTAGCAAGATTCCATAAGCATATGCACTGCACCGCGCTTACACACACACACACACACACAGTGCGCAGCGGCGGATAGAGTGCGAAGCAAAACGAATCGCTGCATTCAGTTGAGTGATTGCTGGAAAATTCCATGCGGTAACGTCACGGTATCATATTTGCAAGAGCGATATGACCTGGCATACACACACGCATTCATGCCACCCACTAAATACCTTGATATCCGCTTACAGCTGGTATACCAATAAAACCCCGATGAAGTTCAATGCGTACGTAAGACTTCTTGCAAAATGAAATTGACAACGAGGTTACGAGACGCAGTGCTGATTTACTAGCGACAATAACCGCACGAAGTTCGTGCTTTTTCGCTAGTATAATTATATAGTTAGCTATAATTATATAGTTAAGGAGCTATGGGCTCCCTGGACGAGGCGAAGCCTGTTCCACCGTAGGAACGGTCCCTGTTTCGTCTTAGATGTCGCAGCTGGTCGTCTATGGAGTTGCTCTCCGGTTCTGTATGGTAGCCGTCCAGTGTAGACTGGTTCGGGACGTTCATCAGCAGTTTAAAAGTTTCGACGTTCACCCCGCATATATTACGTGTGTGTTTCGGCAGAGAATTGTACAGTTTGGGTCCAATCACTGATATGGCTGAACAGGTTGTGTTGTCGTTTAGTTGTGATTGCGACCAGCTCGCTCGGCAATTCTTGAGAGGATGCACGCAATTATCAGGCGTGGATGAGTCTTTTTTTGGTGATGATAGCCGTATTTTCTTTGCATACATTGACAACTCGGTGTTTTATAATTTTTCATGTATACAATATGATACAACGTTCGCGTCGCCTTTGCAGTTAGTATATGTTGAGTTTTCTTTGACAGAAAGTATTCTATACGTAAAAGTCCGCTGTATACCTTCAATCATTTTTATTTCGGTCTGCCTCCATAGATGCCATAGCTGACAGCAGTATTCCAGCAGTGGGTGTAGCAGATATCCATATAGAGTCAACATGGATGTTTCGCTGCGGTCCTCGAACGTACGCAGTATCCAGCCCAACTTCATCCTGCACTTCTTTACGCGCTATATGCCCTCCGAATTTAGCATCTTGTGCTATGAAAATGACGAGGTCTTTAACCGTCTCCTTCTCGTCTATTTCTGTTCCACCAGGAGTTATGTAGTTGGTTGTTGTTACGCCAACACTGCTATCATATCTCAACACCTCAAATTTTGTGTCGTTAAAGCTCGTATTATTCTCGTTTGACAGTGTCATTGAAACTCGTAATTTCGCATTGAATTCTGGTGTCATCAGCAAAAGACCCGACATTTGACTAAGCAACTGAACTGTCAATGTCGGAGATCTGAATGAGCAATAGTATGGGGCAACACTCACCCATACGTACATACATACATAGACACATACACAAACACACTCACATACACAAACACACATGCATGTGCACACACGCATATACAGACACATACACACAGTTTGAGCTTCACTAGCCTGGGGTTCTAAATGAAGAACGTTTTCCTAGTAGACGCACTGACTATGTCTCTGCAACCAATATACGCGTTCAACATGCAAACATAGCTTGCAACGATGCATTACGGTGGTCCGTAAATTGTGTGAAATTCCCCACTGGTGTGGAATAGAGGCATTGCCAAGTGGGAAATTGAATATTGGACAGATGGACAAATGTGTGTGTTTTGACAATATGAATTCGTTTATTCTTGTTTCTTGATAGATATAGATCATGGATACACTTGTAAGTACATGAACATACACACACAGGTATGTGCATGTTCATATGTGCGTGTGTGTATGCTCATGTGTATGTGTGTGTGTGTGCAACAGGCACGGGCATGTGGAGCGTGGTTGGCACCGGTGGTGCACTAGTGAAGGGCGGCTATGGCCACTCCAGTGTGTGGCATGCCGAGCTGCGACGTGTGCTTGTCTACGGCGGACACGTGTCTGACACTGTGGCGGCTTATTCGGCCACACCTCTACTGCACGCACTGCATGTGGACACCATGACCTGGTGCCGTCTCTCTCTTCTCTCTATCTCTCTCTCACTCTCTTTCTTTCTCTCCATTTCTCTTTCTCTTTCTCTCTCTCTACTTTGTATCTCTTTTTCTCACTCTTTCTCTGTCTTTATTTCTCTCTATCTCAATCTCTTGATTTCTATTTTCTTCTCTGTTTTCTCTCTTTCTCTCTATCTTAATCTGTTTCTTTCTTCTTCTCTTTTTTCTCTCATTTGATCTCATTTCATTCATTTTATTTTCTCTTTCGTTCACGTTTTCTCTGTTTTCCCTCTTTCTACCTTGATATCTTTGTCTCTCTTCTTCTATCTGTCTTTTTCTCTGACTGTTTGTTTGTATTGCTCCTTTTCGTCACATGCTTGCGTTGCTTTCTCTATTGGTACACTATGTGTATGTGTGTTTGTATGTGTGTGTATGTGTGTGTGTGTGTGTATGTGTGTGTGTTTGTATGTGTGTGTGTGTGTATGTGTGTGTGTGTGTGTGTGTGGTGGTTACAGGAGTCGGTTGAGTGCGTCTGGTGTGGCTCAGTTTTTGCACGCGTCCGTGCTGGTACACGCCGACAGTGTTATGCTGGTGATTGGTGGCAATGTCCATAACGACACGGCTGCAACAACTGCCAACACTGCCGCTGCTTCCATGTACGCCAGTGGTTCTCAAACTGTTTCACTCTTTGTACCCTTTTCCAATCAGGAGTCAGTTCGCGCGCTACCTGGATGCTCGATAGCTATGATGGAAAAATAATATATACAAACGACGTAGGAGCGAATGTTTTTTTCATTCAATATTCACACATACAGGTTAAAGTTCGTTTAATAAAAAATGTGTTATTCCAGGAAACACTATATAGCATGGGCAAAAAGTGCGACAACTTTAGCTCACTGGAAACCATTTTCCCTAGCAAGACGAGACTTATATTTGTTGGACACCGTGGTGTAGTGCTAGCACACCAGCTTCACAATCAGTAGGCTCAAAACCCGTTCGTGGCTCGAAACCCGGAGGTAGATAATTTCTTTTTGGCGAATTCTATAATCCAACAGCCCCTGTCCACCCAGCAGTAAATGGTACCAGATATCAGTCATGTGTTGTGTCATGCATTCTGGGGAGGTGACCCTCTCTAATACGTCTTCCGTCCTTGTGGCGTCATAGCGTGGAGAGGATCGGTTCTGCGGTGGCAGCGAGCTGCACGGGGCACACCTGTCTGTGTTCATAACCTTCGGCTTCTTTCTGTGTAGCAGCTGTCACTTGAGGTCTTTAACTTTTAACCTTTTAGCACTTGACATTATAATCAACAGTCCAACTACTTGCTAAATGTGCTTATTTCAGTATTTGTTAAACTTCCAGAGGCGACTTCGCTGGCGGCGGCGGTGGCAGTACACAATGTCACCGGCGCGCGCTGCTCGCCTACGACGTGCGCTGCGACCGCTGGCGTCCACTGCGAGCGCCGCCGACGGCTCGCTGGACAGCAGCGCCCTCTGTTGAGCGCTACGGACACTCGGCGGCCGTGTACGCCGGCGCCGTCTACGTGTTGGGCGGCTTCAACGGTCGCATGTTGTCGGACGTGGTGCGCTTCACGCCCGGCGCGTGTGCGGCGTTCGGCGGCAGTCAGCGGCGCTGTGTGTTCGACTCGCTGAGTGCCGGTGTTAAGTGCGCCTGGCATCGGCAACAACGCATCTGTCAGCCGCTCGCTCTGGCCTCAGAACAGGTGTGTGTTTGTCTATGTGTTTGTGTGTGTGTGTTTTTTTTCACACTAACAAATCCATTTACAAACGCGTAACGCATATTCACAATAATACAATACAATGGAGGCGGTGTTGCCACGAATGACGGCCAGGCTTATTCGCTGCCGAAGCCAGGCCGTCTCTCGCGGCTCCCCTGAACGCTTCCTGATTCTTCCGCCCAGGAGCTTGATGAAGTCGTCCAGGGACGCCCCCATCACGCCGGTGGTCTAGATAGCCAGCGGCACGAAATTGCACCGCTGGCCCAGAGTGGCACTGTGTGTCAATTTGTCAATTTGATGTATTGCCACACATAGACAACAAAACAAGTTATACAGCAAGCACAGATTAATAAGGCAACGATTCTTCGAGCCGTGGCTCTTGGACGAACGGATAGTGTAGAGTGCATCCAGTTGTACAATCATGTGAATGTGCTCATTTGTGTGTGATATTTATATACTTCAATGGACAAATCATGTAGCAAACAACGAAAATCATATCGAGGCTATATATGAAACAACACGAGACATTGCATTTAAGTATATGCAATTTACATGAATTACATCGAAATAAGACGGTCTTATCAACATACACCGTTAAATGTTTGAAATCATGTCAGATAAAAAGTGTTTTTTCAGAGCAAGTTTGAACCCTTCCAGAGAACTTGTTTCATTAATGCATTTAGGCTTTGTGGAAGTTTGTTCCAAATTTCAGGGCCTTTATACAAAAAGCAATTTCGAAACAAAGTAGTTCTACATTTTTGTAGAATAATATCATATCTATTTCTCATAATGCGATTAGAGCTGTTAGATGGAATAAAAAATGTGTGTGTGCGTGTGTGGGTGGATGTTTATGTGTGTGTGTATGTTTATGTGTGTGTGTATCTCTGTGTATATGCGTGTGTGTGGGTGGATTTGTATCTGTGTATGCGGATGGGTGTGTATGTGTGTGTCCTTCTCTCTCTGTGTGTGTGTGTGTGCGTGTTTTTTCACACTCACACATATGTATTCACTAGCGCTTACACATAGAATCAACGCTACGATTCAATGTGTATGCTTGGTCTCTGGTTTTGTGTTTTTATGTCGGTATCTGCCGGCATGTATGTGTGTGTGTGTGTGTGTGTGTTCTTATCGTTTTGGCCTTTACGATAGTATTGTGCAATCAATAGTATCGTTTTGGCCTCTACGATAGTATTACATACGTCAATTCGCCTGAAGGGAAAACTGTATTTCTCTATGTCTTTTTGCACCGAGTTATTTTCCGAGCTTCTTGTCGTACCTCCTTCCTTTATCCTGCTTTATCAGTCCAATTTCCCCCTGAGGTGCGATTTCTGTCATCTTCCTGAAAATACGAATAAGGTCACCCCGTGTCCTCCTGTCTTCCAACGTCGGTAATTTCAACGCATTTAGCCTGTCTTCATAATTGATTTTGACATTGACATTGAAAATGAAATTGACAGTGTTCTGCATTTTTCGAATTTTTCACCAAACGCTTCTCGTTGGGATACTAAACCACGGCAGCATATTCAAGCTTGAGCCTAATAACTGACACTATTAATGTCCGCATTGTCTCTGCATCTATAAAGTTGAACACGTGTTTTATTATAGTCATCAAATAGAAAGTTTTGGCGCAGACATCATCAATGTGGGCCTCAGGGGACAAATCCTTTTACACCAGGACTCCGAGGGTGTATGTCACCGACGACCTTTTTTACCTGTGCCAAACTTGATTAAGTGACACTTCTGTGACAAAGTTGATTAAGTCTCGTTGAAGGTCATCTGCCAGTTGTGGATTTTGTTCAGGTCTTTCTGTAGTGTTGACAGTCGTTAGGGTTTGATACGGCCCGTATTATCTTCGCGTCGTCTTCAAACAAGTGCATTGTACTGTCAATATCCGCCACTATGTCGTTCATATAAACACTGGACATTATTGGCCCCAATACTGAGCCCTGTGGTACACCACTTATGACCTCCCTCCCAAGTTGACTTCATTCCTCTCACAACAGTGCACATTTTCCTTGCCTTCAGGAAGTCGGTCATCCATCTCAACAACACTTCGCTCACGCCTCGACTTTGCTCTAATTTCCACAACAGCCTGATGTGTGACACCTTGTCGAATGCTTTGCTGAGGTCCAGGTATATACTATCGACCCACTGGTCCCTTTCTTAAGCAGGATCAATGACCTTGCTATAAAACATCAGCAGATTGGATACACACTATCTTGCTGGTCTAAATCCAAATTGACAATTTGACAAAGCGTTTTCTGTCTCCAAGTAGCACATCCACTGGTCCTTGATTATTCTCTCGCTCATCTTGCAAAGTACGCTTGTCAATAATATTGGACGATAGTTTAACGGGTCGAGTTTTGTTCCATTTTTGTATATGGGCGCAATCCTAGAGCACTTTCCCTGTTTGGGCACTATTCCATGTTTCAGACTAGTTGAAAATATGTCGTATATTGGCTCGATCAGCTGGATTCTGCGTTGCATCATAATTTGTCCCCAAACACCATCTGTACCGATAGACTTTCTTTTGTTCAATGTTGACAGTCTGTTTAGGAGTTATTTTTCGTCACATCAACCTCATGGATGGGTTCTAGTTGTTTGGTTTCTTTTTTATTCCGGAATGGTAACTCTCATCGGTGAAATTCAGTTGGAATTTTCTGTTCAGTACCTCAGCAATTTCCTCAATGGCTCAGTGTATGACACACCGCCTCAATTCATATCCTTAATGCCAGCATATGTGTGTGTGTGTGTGTGTGTGTGTCTCGGTCGATTGCCACAGACGCACGCTATCTGTGAAATCGACGATGACGTCACGATTCACTCAAATATGACGTCACACGTGGTCGACGAGCAGAATTTGTCTTTATCGACGTTTGCGACGCGCCACTGTGCGTCAATATCGTCGTGCGCCACATGTGTCAACTCGCTGCACAATTGTGTGTGGTGCGGCGTGCAGTGTATGCACCGACATTGCTCCGACTTATCAACGGTAAATTGAATAATTGATTATAAATATATTGCCCTTATACATTATTTGCTCGTATAAATATGATGTGCATATGAATAAATGGCGCATACTAATAATTGAATATAAATTAATTGAATATATTAGTAATTGATTGGAAATCAATTGTCCATTTTGATAATTGATCTTAAATAGGTTTCCCATATAAATAATTGAACAACGATTGATTAACCTTTAATGTTTTGCGTTTAAACCTGCCAACCTGCTTGCAATATTCCTGTGTGTGTGTGTGTGTGCAGCAATTTTTTTAGTTTTTAGTTTTGTTAATCAACAACTGTTGTCGTTTGTTCGCATCATCCAATAACAGCGGTCTTATCAACATCGACACTCATGCAAAACAAAATTCTACAAAACAAAATAATCAAACCGAAACATCCATTTTCACGTATGTGTTTAAGTTATTTAGCCTAGATATGTGTGATTGCGTGCGTGTGTGTATGCTGGTGTGTGTGTGTGTATATGTGTTTTGTAAGTTGTTGTTGGCGTATATATGTGTGAGTGACTCCTTGTGTGTGTGTGTGTGTGTGCGTGTGTTTATGTGTATGTGTGTGCAAGCTGTTTGACGTATATATATGTGTGTGTGTATACCTCTTTTCAAAAAACACACTAAGAAATTTTTCTTTTTGAAGTCTCATTATATCTTAGATAACATTTTCTATACGAGCGATTAATATAAGGTGTAATTTCCTATTTGCTCTCTCCCTCTCTTTCCGTCTTCTACGTTGTGAATATGTGTGTATGTGTGTGTGTGTATATGTGTGCAGCGCCTTACAGACCTTCTAGGTGTAGGACGCTATATAAATGTCTACATAATGTAAATGTATGTGTATGTTTGTGTTTGTGTCAGTCGGCCGCAGCGTTGGACCAGTGCCACCCCGGCTTTGCGTCCAACTGCACACTGATGCACAACTGTCATGCGTGCCACTCAGAAGCGCACTGCAAGTGGGAACTCGACCACAAGTGCTACACCCTCGTTGAAACCACACAACGTACGTTATATGCAGAGCCGCTGTGAGCTCTTATGCCCCTTCCCTCACCCCCGAAGGAAATACTGGGGGCCCCCTCTATGTGTTTAAGAGACAAACTCCGTGTTTGTCTGTCTGTCTGTCCCACAAGCCTTGGTCCATTTTCTACCAGCTACTCCTCCGTAACCACTTGGTGTACACACTAACAATTTACATCAGCATGTAGGAAATTTTGTTTTCTACAAGACGGGCTAAATTTCATGTTGGAACAATATTTTAGTAGAAGCTATAGCAGTGTGAAGGCAGAAGGAGCCATGGAAAATGCAACAATTATGTGTAAAGCACCATTATAATGTAGGCTCGATTTTGAGAAAATACGATTACGAGCAGTCCCTCGGGTTACATTATGCTGGCGACTTTTATGCGCTGCTTTATGACAAATTGTAATATAAAGCGTGAGGCAAAGGGCCCCTCAACATCTGGCTCTGGTTGTGTGTTGTATTCAGTTGTATTCACCTGAATTTTGCTACTTCGGGAGTTGATATTCAAGCTCGTATTATACCCTTGTAGTTTCACAATGATCCAATATTGACTTGACTTAATTATGTGTTCACACCGTTGATGTCTAACATTTATTCGTCGAACTGGTTTCATTCGGCTATTATTCCATTGGGAATGTATTGTGTGTGCATGTGTATTTCGCTTTGTTCTCTATTTCTCTCTATCTTCCACTCTGTGCGCGCGCATGTGTGTGTGTTTGTGCCAGTTTTTATTTTATATTTTTTTAAACACACTGTATTTTAACACATACTGATACCAACACGCACAAACAATTCACATACACACAGCAGCCGCATTGCCACGGATAACGGCCAGGCCGATGCGCTGTCGGAGCCAAGTGGCTTCTCGCCGCTCTCCTGATCGCTCCGTCATGCGACGACCCAATTCTCGCACGAGCTCCTCCAGTGCCTCCCCCATTACGCCGCTGGTCTCCACGGCGAGCGGCAGGAACTCGTATTGGCGGCCGATGGCAGCGTACCTGCGCCGCTTGCTGTCCTCGGCCGCCCGTGCCGTCGCTCCGGGTCTCACGGCGTTCTCTACCAAGTAGGTGCTGCCGAAGGTGCTGGTGCAGGTGTCGTCCCAGCATAGCATCCTGCCGCGTCGGAAGGGGTAGCACGTGATGCCGTCCGGTCTTCGCCCGTCACCACGGTCCAGGCCACGCGGCTCCAGGATTGCCGTGAGGCCCGCCGACGCCAGGCTCCTGAAGATGACATCATTCAGAGCGCTGTGACGCGGCAGACGGCCAGGATCGCGGTGACAGGATAAATTGTGGTGACCGAACTTGTCAGCCATGGTGCCGCATCGACACCTGTGTGGCTGTTGAGCTGCCACACCCAGGCGCAGGGCAACCCCGACTCTGACAGCCTCGTCCGGCAGCAGGAGACCGAGATTAGCGACCGGCAGCGCCGATAGCCACGCTCCACTGTGCGGGGCGACTGCAGCCAGGAGCCGAGCGCGGTCCACCTGGTTGGCCTGAGTCAGGAGGCGCTGGTAGCGTCGGGTGGACGCCAGCTCGTCCAAGTGGCGCTGGGTGGGAGGCACTCCCGGTTTGTAGTCGGGGCACTGCCGCTCTGCGAAGTCGCTGATGGCGGATGTCAGGGAAGCTGGTCTGTCGCCGCTTTCGCGGCCGTCGATCATACGTACCATCTCCTCCGTGGCTTCCAGCGAAGCGATATGAGCTGGCAGCGCCACGTCCGCCATGCGTCGCACGCCCACTCCTCCCAAACGCACGGGTAGGGACGCCTGAGTCCAGCTGTCGTCATCAAGCTGGATGTTGCAACTGCGCGAGATGGCCACTCACATCAGCAGGTCGATGCGGCCAAGCTCCTCCTCTGATACGTAAACAGGCGCGGCCCGCATCAAATATGTGGCCCGAGGTAGCAATGCGTAGCGGGACAGGAAAAACAGGGCCGCATGAGTGCGAGTGAGTAGCTGTATATATATATATATATATATATATATATATATCTCTACCTAATGTAATGAAATGCATGTTTGTGTGTTTGTGTCTGTGTGTGTGTATGTTTTTGTGTATATATGGGTGTCTGTTGTGTGTGTGTGTGTGTGTGTGTGTGTGTGTGTGTGTGTGTGTGTGTGTGTGTGTGTGTGTGTGTGTGTGTGTGTTAAACCCTAGAGACCCTCTAGGTGCACTATATAAATATCTACCTAATGTAATGTAATGTGTGTGTGTGTGTGTGTGTGTGTGTGTGTGTGTGTGTGTGTGTGTGTGTGTGTGTGTGTGTGTGTGTGTGTGTGTGTGTGTGTGTGTGTGTGTTATATCAGGTAATGACACAGCATTGGCGACTGCCGTCGTTCAGGAGCCATGCGGTCGTTCGTGCAGTGAACGCAACTCTTGTCACAACTGCACCTCGGCCAACTGTATGTGGTGCATCAACCAGATGAGGTGGCTCTTCTCTCCGGCTCTCACGCTCTCTGTATCGGCCTCTCACACGCTCTCTCCTTCCCTACGTCTCTCACTGGTGATGTTTCTCCTCGTGTTTGCATGGTGTTGGTGTTTAATTGTGTATATGTGTGTGTCTATGTTTGTATATATGTGTTTGTGTGTTTATGTATGTGTAATTGTGTGTATGTGTGTATAATTGTGTATGTATTTATTTCTTTGTGTGTGTTTGTCTGTATTTGTGTGCGTGTGTTATTTTTGTGTGTGTATGTGTATTTGTATGTGTCTGTGTGTGTAGGTATATTTGTGCATATGTGCGTTTGTATGCATTTGTGTATGTATATATGTGTGTGTTTATGTATGTGTGTGTATGTGCATTTATATTTATGTGTGTATGCTTGTGCGTGTATATTTATGTGTGTGTGTATGTTTGTGTGTGCAGATGTGTGGACAACAATGCCTACGTGGTATCGTTTCCATACGGAGAGTGTATGGAATGGACCACTCTGGAGTCGAAATGTCAGACAATTCCCGCTGGTCAGTGTGTTCTTGTTATATCTTTGATTATAACCATTCATCTTCTGAATCAATGAAGGTACAAACAGAAAAGCCAAAGACATACGAACACATGAAACGGAATAAAAACAAATGAAACGGTATCAACATTACTCACAAACACAACATAATCATAAAATATACAAGCGCCATTGTAATATCGCTTTCATATAACAGGTGTGTTAATTAGTCTATAAATATCAAATGTTCTTGTTTTCTTGTTCGTAAATTGTGCTCACTATCGCGTTGGCTGTTGTGCTTAGTGATCGTGCATGATTGAGATAGAGTGATCCTATTTGACCGTGCAACTTGTGCAACCTTCACTGGCATAGAGTTTGATAGTTTTCTGCACACCACACACTTGGAAATGGTCAGGACATAGGATATGAAGCGCTTCAGAAGTGCTTCTAAGCGTTCGATTGACATCTCATAATTATTTCGGCAGTTCTTCTGAGTGCTTCTTGAGTGAATCCAGAAGCTCTCAGAAGTTGTCATTCACTTGGTGTTTGTTTGTGTTCCGGGGACATTTATTTCGAGCGTAATTAGTTCAGAACTGCAACAATACTGAATGCCGTTTTGAATTAGCAAGCAACGAATCAGAACTTGAGAAAGAATATTAATACGCGAGCGGAATAAACAACACAGCAACTGGTTAATAAACAATATTTAATTCCGCATTTTTTAAAGCGTTCGATTCATGCATTTCCGAAGTCCATAACTCTGAGGTTGATAATCGAACAATTAATGTGTGTGCATGTGTTTACTATGTGCTTTTGTGTTTGTCTATCTTTGTACATGTGTTTGTGTTTGCATGCCTACGTGTGTTCATGTTTGTTGGACTCCGTGGTGTAGTGGTTAGCACACCCGCCTCACAAGCGGAAGGTCTGTGGTTCGAAACCCAGCGGAACAGAATATATTTGAGAGAATTCTATAATCCAACAGCCCCTGTCCACCCAGCAGTAAATGATGGTACCAGATATCAGTCATGTGTTGTGTCATGCATTCTGGGGAGGTGGCCCTCTCTAATACGTCTTCTGTCCTTGTGGCGTCATAGCGTGGAGAGGGTCGGTTCTGCGGTGGCAGCGAGCTGCACGGGACACACCTGTGTGTGTTCATAAACTTCGGCTTCTTCCCGTGTAGCAGCTGTCACTTAGGCCTATGTTTGTTTGTGTGTCCACGTGTGTATATCTATATGTCGACATTTATCGACATGTTATTGCGACTAGGCGGCGGTTCGTGCGAGGCACACAAGACGTGTCAGCGATGTCAACAAGACCCCGGCTGTGGCTGGTGTGACAGCGGCTCGGGCACTGGACTGGGACGCTGTTTAGCTGGCGGTTACTCGGGCGCGCTCAACACCACGCAGTGCACCGCCAAGTTGTGGAACTTTCTCAGCTGTCCTCGTGAGTTGCCCCGGGCCCTGGCGGTGTGTTCATT
>OU696582.1:2330000-2415000 GCA_916048095.2 Sacculina carcini | reverse complement strand
TCCCGAGCGAAGTCGGAATAAACTGACGGCTAGTTCTCTGTTGCTGGTGAGCGACCAGATGGTCTCGGTTGATCGGACGCGATAAATGTTCTGCAGCAGTTCTGGTAGTGATTGAAGGTTGCGCTGATAGCAGGCCGTTGTCAGTCTTCTCCTATATTCATCGTGTATGCTCTCCCATGTGGTGATCGTGGAAATATTTTGTGCTGCTGTCAATGCTCGTTTGGCGGCTCTATCAACCATTTCGTTTCCGGCTATACCTTTATGAGCTGGGACGTATTGGAGAACTATTTGTCGGTCACTGTTATTTATTGTGTGGAGAAGGTCATGGATGTGGAATATCAAACCTCGTAAATATCTTGGGTCTCTATTTTTTATGAGATATAGGCCACTCTTGCAGTCTGTATATATGACAAATCGGTCGTTTTGTGAATTTTGAATATGTATGAGTTTGATTGCTTGGTATATAGCGAAAATTTCCGCATGGGCTATCGATGATCCTCCAGGAAGTTTCCAAGTATCAGTATAGTTAATGGTTTTGGTATGTGTGTTTGTATGTATGTGTGTTTGTGTGTATGTTTGCTTGTCTATGTGTGTATGTATGTATGTATTTGTTTGTGTGCATGTGTGTGTGTGTTTATGTGTATGTGTGCGTGTCTATGTGTGCGTATGTATGTATGGATGCATGTATGTATGTATTTGTTTACGTGTGTGTGTGTATGTGTGTGTGTGTGTATTGTGTATTGCACACAAATTCTGTCTGTTATGTCTTTTTTCGCGCCTGTGTCGAAATAAATGCGCTATATTAGATAGTATTGTATCATCATTTATTGTATTGGTCACATGATTGTATATATACATTTTTTTGGCCTTTTGAATTGGCAATTTCATTTGATTCATTTTTTATTTATTGTGCTTTTTTACGAGCTTTCATCTTGTTGACTAAAAAACTTACGTGTCGAACTGTCTTTCTCTCTACATCTTTTGGGCGCTTCCAGTACACATGGGGCCACCGCAGGATGGTAATAGTGCACTTGCACTCTTCCCCCATGCTACTGAATTTGTCTGTAATTAATAATTATCATCAGCATTTGTGTTTCACTCATTGTCGTGTTTAATGGTATTGTTTTGTTTTTGTTGCTAATATGCTTGTTAAATGTTATTTTTGTTCTTGTTGTTATTATGCTTGTTAAATGTTATGAAATGTTAGTAATATATTTGTTAAATGTTGTTGGTTGTTGTCATTTTTGTTGTGGTCAGCCGGCGACAAGGTGGGTCGCTCACTGTTGGCCGATTTCAACTGCACGCATTACGAACACCGTTTCTCGTCCGCCGAGTTTGTGTTCGGCGTGCCCGATAACACCACCTTCTACGTGCATGTGTACCGCCTGCAACCGCCTCTGTTTGTGCAAGTGGCGTTCACTCAGCACTCGGGTCTGGACCTGCGTCAGTTCTTCATCACGTTCTCCTCGTGAGTAGCTGTAATGAAAAAACAAACTCTCTATATTTGTCCGTATGTTATCTTGTATTGTAAGAGGTCCGTGTGTTTTGTTTTGTTTTATATTTCAAAGTGTTTAGTAGACGGCTTCAGTTTTTAGGCGAACATTTTTTGGGGAAATGTTTTTACTAATGAGTAACTTTATGCATCATTGAAATTATTCAATTCCACACCACTCTCATCAATATATATATATATATATATATATATATATATATATATATATATATATATATATATATATATATATATATATATTGCACAAAATGTATGTCTTGGTGAGTTACAAGTAGTGATGCAAAAAAAAACGTTTTTTTTGTTGCGTTTTTTTTTGCAAAAAAAACATGTTTTTTTAGGGTTTTTTTGGTTTTTTTGGGTTTTTTTAGAATTAGCCCCAATTGTCATCGGATGTTAGATTTTAGTACATAGAAATGAGTTCAATTGATGTTATGTACATCTTTACGTGTCTTATTTCAAAGAAAATTTGATAATAGTATAAAAAACAAGAATATTTATCAATAAATACCTCAGGAGACTGTTTGAAAGTGCATCCGGGTCCGGTGGTAAATTTTTTTTCATTGAGAAAACCCATGTTTTCAAAGATGGTTTTAATTATGTGGATATTTGAAATAATTTGTCAGCATAACAAAACAAATTCATTGAATAATCATGTTTTTTAAAAGAAACCATGTTTTTTATGAAAAAATGCAATGATGTTTTTCAAACTGGTTTTAAATTCGTTTTATCAATGTACAGGTCCAGAAAATGTTGGCAGCAGAACAAGACAAGCTAATTGGTTGGTCAAGTGTTTTTTGACAAACGTTAATTTAAACTAACGCTTTTTTATGAAACAATGTTTTCTAAAACAGTATCTATGTAAGATAGATTTGATTGATGTACGTTCAAATAACATTTGTATAGCAAGTAGCCTGCTGGTACGTATAAGCGGCTGCTTAAACCACTTAATTTAAACTGTTCTTTTAAACCATGGTTTTTTTCAAAATATATTTTTTGGAAAAACTGTTTTCGTAGATGTAGAGAATGCGGAAAAAATTGGCGGCAGATCAAGGAAAGTTTAACCAAATTAACTGTTTTTTTATTAGTAACCTGTCTTTAGAACTGGTTTTATGGATGATGGTTTCTTTGATGTAGTTATTTGTGTTCAAATACTTTTTTGTACATCAAATATATTTCCTCAGTTGTTTTTTTTCCTACACGAAAATATTGTCCGTTTTTCTGGTCCGTTTTTCTGGTCCGTTGCCACTGCGACCCGCTTTTATTCGTAGTCTCATTAGGGACACTAAGTTTGTGTGCATATTCGTAGTATTTGTGTAAATATTTGCAGTGTTTGTACTCTTATATTTGCAAATAATTGATCTGCTGAATGAAATGATGAAACTTATTATAACCAACGTAGTTAATTTCTGGCAGTAAAAAGTTAATGTGTAAAAAATTTACATAAATTATGCCACCTGTTGTTTTTTTAAAACAGTTTCAGATTTTAGCAGAAAAAAACGGTTCTCAAACCCTGCTTTCTTATACAATGATCAACTCAATAATTGAACGCAAAACTGTCCTGTACATAGAAGTGCCGCACAGTACCGTGCAAACAATGATATTAGGTCTTTCAGACACATTATAACTATTATATTGTGCATATTTAATGATAATTCAATTTGATAGGGACACTAATAGCATGAATAACCCATGTGTTGATAAAAATAATTCATTTAACATCCCAAATATATCATTTCCATAATTTGAATTCTTTGCATGACTCTTCAAAAAAAACAAAAAGAACGTGTTTTTTTTGGTCGCGGTTTTTTTTGGCAAAAAAAACTGTTTTTTTTTTTAAAAACCGTCGGTTTTTTTTGAGGTCGCATCTCTAGTTACAAGTGCATTTTAATTTTATATACGCCTTCATTGAATGTTTCAGTGAATGTCTTAAAAGTGAAAATTTACACGAACAAAGGTTATCTTTTACACTGTAAAATACATTAAATGTATTTTATGTGTCCTGGCACACAAGCGCTCATGTAAACTCGCACACGATTAAAACAGTATCACTTGTACACGCTACTTGTACTTGTACACGCTGGCCACACTTGTACACGCTACTTGTATATGTGTATATTCATGAATAACATGTATAACTGTATGTGTATTTTTGTATGTGTATGTTTATGTGCCTGTATGTTTCTGTGTATGTATTTTCCAGTTGTTTTCTTCTCTTGCTAGTCATTGCCGCTCTGCTGTGGAAAGTCAAGCAGAAAATTGACAGCTATCGACGACGACAGGTGTGTACTCACTAGTTGTACTCACTAGTTGTACTCACTAGTTGTACTCACTAGTTGTACTCACTAGTTGTACTCACTAGTTGTACCCACTAGTTGTACTCACTAGTTGTACTCACTATTTGTACTCACTAGTTGTACTCACTAGTTGTACTTACTGTTCTGCCTAAGTTTTTACTGTGTCCCCTTCGATCTCTCTATATCTCTCATGCCAAACTACCCATATTTTGGAGAAGAGTAATGAAGCCTGAATATTAACAATCCAATGAAAATGAAACAAGTGTGAAACGTAGAAAGATAGTAAGATAATTCAGTTATGCGTATAGGCCAGTATGTCATCGCCCACAGATTATTCAATTCAACACACAAACCACCATTGGCATAAATTCACACTTATCAACATAAACATTTACATTTTTTAAGCCACTTTCAAATACCAGAACAATGCATGAGTCCAACCTTGAACAACACGTGTATGTGTGTGTGTGTGTGTGTAGCGTTTTGTGGTGGAAATGGAGCAGATGGCGAGTCGTGCATACGCGCAGGTCAACGTCGTACTTGACCCGAGGTCAGGTCACGCATTCAGCCAGCTGGGTCAGCCAGACGACTCATGCCTCTCCCTTCCTCCCTACTCTTTCCGCTCACAGGTGCGTTCCTCTGTAATGTGTGTGTGTTCGTGGTTGTATTTGTTTGTTTGTGTATAAATGTTTGTATGGGTATTGGTGTATGGATGTGTGTGTATATGTGTATGGGTGGGTGTGTATATATGTATAAATATATATTTAAGTGTATTTGTGTGTATGTGTGTGTGTATATGTGTATGGGTGGGTGTGTATATATGTATAAATATATATTTAAGTGTATTTGTGTGTATGTGTGTGTGTATATGTGTATGGGTGGGTGTGTATATATGTATACGTATATATTTAAGTATATTTGTGTGTATGCCTGTGTATGTGTGTGCACATACAGAGCGTACCGACAGCAATAGCACTGGAGCACTGTTCTGACAACAGAGCCGCTCTGTTAACAGTGATAATACAGTGTCCGACAGGCGGCGGCGCGTACACGCCGGCGGGCACCTCAGGTCTGTCTGTCTGTCTGTGTGTGTGTGTGTGTGTGTGTTTGTGTGTATGTCTGCCTGTGTGTTTGTGTTTGTGTGTATGTCTGTCTGTCTGTGTGTGTGTGTCTGTCTGTCTGTCTGTCTGCCTGCCTGCTTGTCTGTGTGACTGTCTGTCTGTGTGTTTGTGTGTTTGTCTGTCTATGTGTTTGTGTGTATGTCTGTTTGCCTGTGTGTCTGTCTGCCTGTGTGTATGTCTGTCTGTGTGTGTGTGTGTGTGTGTGTGTGTCTGTCTGTCTGCCTCTGTGCTGAATGCAGTACTCACATGTTCTTCCGTTGAACGGCAATTTGTCAAGATCTCTCTCTCTGCTTTCTTTGTAGTCTCTCCCTGTGTAGTATATCTGTCTATAGCCGTGGTCACACGAGGCCAATTGTTGGCTTAGCCAACTGTTGGCTTGGTCGAGTGGTCACACGAGGCCAATTGTTGGCTAAGCCAACTGTTGGTCAAGCCAATCGTTGGCTTGGCCAACAATTGTCCCGAAAACCGAAGTTGAACATGTTCAACTTTTCAAGCCAATTGGCCTGCATTTCAGCCGCTTGCCTCAAGAGGGCGCTACGTTGCCGTGCAATGAACGCGCACTCTCACGCTGAAAATGATTGAATTCTCGCGCAAGGCAAATATTCGATCCTCCGTTTTTCACCACATGGCGCTGAAGCAACGCGTGCAGTGAATGCAATTCAGTTTGAGGGCCTATGTTGTGTTGTGTTTTCGTGTTTTGTTTGTCTTAAATTTTTCGTAGAGAAAACGTAAACAGAAACGTAGATACGCTGTTGTGCGGAACTCTGAATAGTAGAGCAAGGGAATGCAGGCTGTCACCACTGGCCAGATATCTCAAGGTTATTTCTAACTTCATTTTCGCAGAAAGAGCAGGCCTCATCACGCTGTTCTGTTTTTCGATCGCAGGAGACACGATCTCTAATAACTCGTTAAACTTATCTTCGTCCATGCGTAGAACATTTCTGTACGACAAAACGTCTTCGCTCAACAGTTCTTGAATCAAGTTGTCTGATGCCCCAAATTTGTTTCTTGCGTAAATCCATGGTTTCACCCATATTTTCGCGCTTGTGCCTCGCTCTTCCTCTTGTAGTACGTTTTCAATTTCATCGCACACAATTGATATGCAGTGCTTTAAAAAATTCCTTTTGATTTTTGGCATGATCGGCAAAGCACCACCACCACTGAGAGAACTAGTCAGGACAGCAAGACAAACCACACTGAACGTACTCAGCACCACATCTATTGGCTTGGACAATTACTGGCCTCGTGTGACCACTCGCAAGCCAATTGTTGGCCAAGCCAACTGTTGGCCTAGCCAACGATTGTCCGCTGCAAGCCAACAGTTGGCTAGGCCAATCGTTGGCTTGGCCAACAATTGGCCTCGTGTGACCGCGGCTTATGTGTAGTCTCTGTAGTAATTTTTCTCTCTGTAGTTTCTTTCTCTCTATTGTGTCATAGTCAACCAAAACAGGTAGAAATTTGTTTGAAACGTGACTGTTGCCCTCAATCGCCACAAATCATACATTGTTAGTAATTCTGATCATATTATCGCCGGCAAGTGCACAGTCATAATACTACATGACAACTCACTCACTCAGCCGTTTTCACCATGTCGCTCAAGTATTTGTACACCGCTGTCAAATATATCTCAACGTCATATCCTTTCCTCAAGTGCCAGCTTCGTCAATCTATACAGATTCCTCTGTGTAAAAATTATAAAAACAACGCATTTATTGCTATAAATTAACGAGCTTTCTCTGAAAACCAGAGACAACTATTCAGACAAATAGAAACGTACACATACAAGAGAAACAACACAGAAAACGCTGTAGAATTCAACAGAATATGTATTATAAGAAATATAAAACATACATATATACATGGATACACGCACAATCATATAGACGCAGTTATACACATACAAAAGTATAATATATACACAAAAGTAGATATAGATGAGCCAATTTCGATTACATTCATTCTGATTCGATTACACTATAGATACCACTGTGTGTTTGTGTTTGTATGCGTGTGTGGGGAGCAGGTATTTTGACGGGCACAGCACTGGTGGCCGACGGCAGCAGTAGAAAGAGCAGCGGAGGAGCGTGCGACGCTCTGCTCAAGACAGACAAGCGCAAGTCTGCGGCCGCCGCGGCGTCGAACGCAGATCCGTGTGTATAGCAGCGCCGTAACGCAATATAATAGGCCAGTGGTTCTCAACCTTTTTTTCTGGCAGCGAGCTAAATTTTCGCCCCAGTCAAGCATTGTGACCCAAGCCTGCATACGAATACGAATTATCTTCATATGTAATTATTGTGTTTTTAATCATAATTTAATTCAATCATGGTCTGTCTAAAATCCTAGGACAAGGTATCATTCATTATAATTATCACAGTATCTAATTATGATGCATTCTGGTTTATTTTAGTGCATTATAGTCAAATAATTTTTTTTTGGAATCCTTAACGACCCAATTAAATGACTTGGCGATCCAACTTTGGACTGGCTGGTTCATCAGAGATTAGTTTGTGAGTGTATCTTGTACGTTGCTGGGTTGTCTGTGTGTGTGTGTGTGTGTGTGTGTGTCTTCGTCTATTGATGTCTCCGTATTAACGGTTGATGGGTTGGAATAACAGCGACGTGAGAAGAGGCAAAGCTTGTGAAATTCTCGGGCTTCGTGTTGGATTATGAAGAAAACAAGCATGTGATGAATTGGCATCACTGGATTCCCAGTCGCGTATGCTTGTTTGAGTTTATATTGTCTCTGTTCTTTGCCAATTACCATACATCTTTGCACATTCCATGCGAGACGCCCTTTCTCAGGAGTGATGCTCATATTGACATATCGGGGCATTACAGTTGGAAATTGGGGTTAACGTTGACTGCAAACGACATGTTCCCGTCTTTGAAACGAATTGTTTATAATTCGAAATTGGCCGTCAACCAGTTAAGCATTAGGAATTCGACCTGTCGGGCGCAAAAGACTGGATGAGGTAACATTTCTTCTGTCCTCAACACTGGGGGCGTAGGCGGAAAGCATGTATCCTATGAGATATATACACTGTGATATATATGGCACACCTGGCCTGTCGAAACCGTGTTTGTACGTTTTTTCTGTACAACGTTCTCAGATTATCTTTCTCTCAATGCAAATAATGCCGGGAAAATTCATTAAATCGAGCAGTTTATTGTGAACATTAGTTGATATAAACAGCATACTGCATTTATAATGTATAACTCAATTTGTTCATGCAATTGTCTTCACTATCGATGTGTGTTTGTGTGTGTGTATTATTTGTGTCTGCATTCTACGTGTGCTCGTTCCGTGCAAAAGCCAAATACAGACACGATCATTGTCGGATATATTTGAGATCATAAAATGACGTTGGATCATGAAGGCGAAGTTTCATCCGAAAAGCGCTCCTTGTCCGTGCCTTGTGCTGCTGAATGAACGACACTTGCGGATTGAGCACTTGAAGCAGACGCTCCAGGCTTTGATATCACAGCTGCACTTGATCCCAACAGGTGTTAGCCGCTGAGGCTCCCGGCTAGTTGTGTCATGTGCACTCTCAACAGAGTACTCACGCACGAAAATCAATGACTTGATCTGTTTCCAATGAGTTGTGTTCCAGAGTCCCAATCACTTGGCATAATGTAGCTTATCCTCCTCTTTGAGATGTTGGAACATAGTGCAAATGTCTTCCGTGCACGTACAACTTGTATGTAACACGATTTAGCGCAAGCTGAACGAATGAGATACAAAAAAGTTATGCGTCAGTTGTTTGTTGTTTGATAGGAACCAGGTTCAAACACCTTACTGGATCCAGATTCAGAGGCATGACGAGAACACTACCTAATAGGGACTTTCATTCAGGGGCCAAACCCAATTCCAAAATACACGCCCACTACTGTTAATGAACCACTATGGAACATATATACCACTATATACCACTATGGAACATGTTAATGACCTGTGTTTCCGCGCCAGTTGGTTTCCATAGCATAAAAGGTGGATTTTGTGAATGTTGTTCGCATGACATCAGCAAACTGACACCTTTTGCGTTTCAGCACATCTTTATGGTGGTGTCAAAAACGATATTTCGCATTGTTTCAGTGTTTGGCCGACTTTTAGTGCACTTAAACAAACGACAGCATTTAATCCATATCCCCTCCCGGTGCGGACTATGTTGAGTCGTGTGTTCGGGCGCTGTTCACGTCTGCCAGGCGGCTTCATATCCGACCGACAACATGCCAGCCACTGGCGGTCCCAGCTAATAGCACTGTTATCCTGATAAATCCATATCCCGACAGCATGTGACAATCCTCTGACATCCAATAATCCAATCCAATCCAATCCATGGGAATCCATGAGACTCTACAAAAAGCAACAACAATGCGAGATGAGCCAGTGTCACACAAGCGGAAATTTAAAAGCGTTTATTGGAATCCCGCTAGCGGTGAGTGAAACGAAAAGGTATTTCAGCTAGCATACACGTATAAACATTAGGAGAAACAGCACATGCAAATGAATACAAACTTAGCACGGGTGGCGAGTGAATATAACTGGGAATCCAAACAGAAAATGACACATTACATGTGTGTGTCTGTCTGTGTGTCACATTACATGTGTGTGTGTGTGTGTGTGTGTGTGTGTGTGTGTGTGTGTGTGTGTGTGTGTGTGTGAGTGAAAAATAAGATAGTGGACGATAACCTGCTGTGGAAATTCGACGAAGCCGCAAGTACACGCAAGCCTGTCAGTCCGTCTGCGCCAAAGTCCACTGGCATTTGAAGTCTCCAAAACACCGACACACATACACACACACACACACACAGAATCCCCGTTGAACACGACACATAGACGATTCTCACTGACACAGCGTCAGAGAAGCGCGTCAGATCGCACCAACTCTTGACGAACTCTTGACAGTGATGTTAGTAGCGATCACGAGAGCCAGATCGCGAGCGAGAGAAGCTGCGCCGGCCGGACATGAGCGGCGGCACGTCGTAATGTGACGACACATCGCCGCGACGATCCTGCGGCGAGAATGAACGCGACCGACCACCGCCACCTCCGCCACCACCACCGCCATCCTCACGAACACGCACGTACGACGTCTCGCCCTGCGTGTGTGTGTGTGTGTGTGTGGGTGTGTGTGCAGGCGAAGTGTGACATTACCGAGTGTTTATTCATATTTATTATTGTGATTAATATTTTTACGAAGTCTCTCTTGTCTGGAATTGTTTAATTTTATATATATATATATATATATATATATATATATATATATATATATAATTAGAGAGATATATATATATATATATCTCTCTTTCCTGCACTCTTCCCATGCTACTGTACTTGCCTGTAATTAACAATAATAATAATAATAATAATGTGTACACATGCACAAACACATATAAATGATCATTTTACATGAGCCGTTTTCATTATTTTGTGTACCGTGGATTAAGTGCCGTGCCATTAAGCGTATGTTTTAATACCAAATTATATTACATATTTCCCATGGTAATCTCAATGTCAAAGTTTTATTTATCCAAAAGAACAAGCCTCATTAGAGTATGAAATATATCAGTGTTAATCAAAGTACGAATATTTGCAATAGTTTGGTGAAAAACGTAAATCAATACGCAAATAATAGGAAAGGACGGATGTTTTCAACATATAGTAGATGTGGAACAAACAGGGCATTTTAAAAATACTACCGAAGAACAGTTAAATGTAAAATTTCTTTATTAAATGTGCTTATTGGACCGTGCTACCTACTAAAACCTAGTATTTCACGCGTGAAAACTGGCACGGGTTTAATGGCCGGGTTCTAAGCTACCTTTTATAACTGTCTGTCTATGCTTGTGCGACTCCAAAACATAGCAATAACCAAACTGAATATCTCAATCCCGTTTATGTATACGCATCATATTTGCTAAAGGTTAAATAATTCAAGTGACTGCTGCTACACGGGAAGAACCCGAAGCTTATGAACACACACAGGTGTGTCCCGTGCAGCTCGCTGCCACCGCAGAACCGACCCTCTCCACGCTGGGAAGACGCATTAGACAGGGTCGCCTCCCCAGAATGCATGACACAACACATGACTGATATCTGGTACCATTTACTGCTGGGTGGACAGGGGCTGTTGGATTATAGAATTCGCCCAAGAAATTCTGCTCCGCCGGGTTTCGAACCACGGACCTACAGCTTGTGAGGCGGGTGTGCTAACCACTACACCACGGAGTCCGCAATGTATGTATGTATGTGTGTGTGCGTGTACAAACGCACGCACCTCGTGCGACTTAAACTTGGAATCATCCAGCCGTTTGACGGCGTACTTCATGTCATCATAGCGCAGAAACTCCACCGAGCCTGAGCCGTCATTGTAGACATCAGCGAAACAA
Organism: Sacculina carcini; assembly: GCA_916048095.2. Lineage (NCBI taxonomy): Eukaryota > Metazoa > Arthropoda > Thecostraca > Sacculinidae > Sacculina > Sacculina carcini. The sequence goes on along the minus strand of OU696582.1, from coordinate 2,403,682 downwards.
ACATCGCCCGCCTCGCGCATGTGATCCTTCAGATCCTGCCAGCTGCCCGTCGAGGGCAGGCCGGTGACTAGCACGCGATACTGCGACCGACGAGCCGGAGGACCGCGGCCCCGGCCCGGGGGACCTCCTCCTCCGCCGCCGCCACCACCACCGCCGCGGCCCATTCCGGGACCGCCGGCGCCTCGCGGAAACTCGACACGCAGTCGGTAGCCGTCATAATCGTAGCCGTCTCGAGCGTACACAGCGTCATCGGCATCTCTGATGACACACACACACACACACACACACAGATTCGAGTTTATTGAGCATTTGATGTACAGCGCCTGTAACACACGTCACAAAGGCGCAAGTATTTGCCCAACATCACACAACAAATGTGAACACTACAAATGTTTCAAGTGAATGGCACACAAACACACAAAACTAACAGTGTCTGCGCTCGCTGTGGGTGAGCCAAAAATTAACCGCACAAATGAGTGCCGAATGCTGCATACTCGCAGGAAATAAAGTGCTCATATGCAACCATAAACGTCGTATGAACTCAACAAGCTGATATCGCCAAATATACAAGAGTAAAGTCTATTGTACTAGCAAGGCTTGGATTTCAGCTTATCTCCTGTGATAATTCGTTCGAGAACAGCAAAACTGGCAAACTATTACGTACGATCAGTGAGGCTGCCTCGGTTCTAGTTTAATTGCAACTCAAATGCCATGGGCGTAGCTACTGGGGGTATATATATACCCCACAAATTGGCTGGGGTATGAATATGCAATTATACCCCCCGATAATTGTGCTGACTTCAGTTCATTGGGTATATTGTCATCAAAATGAGCACAGGATTGAAGTAATGCACAAAATTTGTCTTTGTGTGTGTATGCGTAAACTTTTCATTGAGGTATATGTGTTGTAATTGAATAGGCATAAAATGGTTGAGGGCCCCATGCAATTGACCAACTGAGTCAACTTTGAACACTAATGGATGATGGCTGTCATCTAGCCCCGAGCCTCGACACAAATCCACACCGTTGATCAAACGCAACAAAATACCTGTTGTCCTCAAATTCGACAAAGGCGAACGGCGGGCCTTTGCGGTTCTTCAGGTCGATAAAGGCAATGCGGCCAAACTTGTAGAAGAGGTCTTCAATGTCCTTGGTGCGAATGTCAGGCGGCAAATTGCCCACATAAATGCGGCTCTCGTTATAACGCGACATCAAACAAACTGCGCTGGTCGACTGAGCAATGAAGCCACAACGTCTGATTACACATACACACATACACATGGTTGGTAGATGGTGTTTCAAGGTAATAGCTGATGAAAACGACAGAACATACCCACATACACCTGTGTTTCATGATAATAATTTATTTCAGTGGTTCTTAACCTTTTTTCTCTGATTCCCCACTTCCAGTAGCGGCTTGAGGGGGGCGGTTTGGGGGGCTGGAGCCCCCCAAAATAAGTCAAGCCCCTCCAAAAATCATAATCAAGGACATTAAAATTTCTTACTGTAAATGAAATGTAATGTAATTTGAGATAATGTAACATTTTGATATAATGTAAGTTTACATACCAATGTGATTTCGGTTCAAGTTCGATGACTGAATCAGTGTGCCTCAGTCCCTTGTTATAATATCATGTAGTCAGCGTTCGAGTGTAGCTCTTCATGCTTCGTCAAACCCCTCAACTTTGTCCCTAGCCCCCCCTCTCAGCCCCCCCCCCCACCATCGGAAAAATCCTGGCGCCGCCACTGCCCATTTCTTAATGATCCATCTTTTAATTTTCCACAACAGCGCTGATAAATTCAATAAATACAGTTGTTACATCAAGGTAAATGTCAAACGATCATTAGAAACAAAAATAAACGAATTTGAATTGATAAAAACACACATTTGTCCTGTTCTGTCCGACCTTTAGCTTCCCGCTTGGCAACTCTTCCATTCGCCACCAGTGAGGAATTCCCCACACAGGTTGAGAACCACTGGTTTATTTTGATTTATCATTCACAGCAAACAAGTTCACATATGCAATACAGAATAGGGCAGGGCATGAGAAGCCATGACAGGCGTGTGTGGCCCACGAATAACACAAATAAATCGTACAAAAAAATATATAGTACAGAGATATAATAGAAAGTAATTACAACAAAATATGGAGAACATTCGCAGCTAAGCAAAAGTTCACTGTATTCATAAATCATTAAAGGTAAATTATTCATATTCATAATTTAAAGGGCCCACATGAAAAAAAGCGCATGCTTATGTGGGTCCCTGTCACAACGATTGTGTAAATTATATGTTGGTGACAAATACATGATATGATATGATTTAGTCAAATGTCACTAAGCTTAATGTCATAATTTCGCTAATTTTATACTTTTTGAAGTCGTGTTAGGACATTTCCAAACATAAATGACAGTCTGGCATTATATGGCTTAAATATTTACATTTTCGTGGCAGATAATGTGCCGTTAAAATAGCTAATATACTTTTTTCGACAACTTTCGAGTCGATGATTGGTCAAAATGGCTAAAATTTGGTTGTCATATTTTCTCGTCCGGAAAGTATGAAATTAGGCAATCTGTAGTGTAAGCTGATATACACGAACTATAAAATGTAGAATAACTACGCGATATTACGACACCGTTATGTTATGCTATTGTCGTTTTAAACGCGCACCAGCCAGTTTAGGATCCTTTCATACGAGGCAACTAGTTTCCGCCACTAGGATGGGCCGATTTTTCAATTGATGTCGGGTAGATTTTGCAGATATTTCGAAAATATTTATTGTATTGCGATTATTACAATATCATTTTTCAAGGAATGTATTTAAATATGGCATTTTTCAATCACTTCAGAGTGCGTGATGGATATTTTACACCAAGTACGATATTAAATTAAATAAGAATGAATTGGATTATTTTTGCGTTATATGTGTGACTATGCCGTGTCCATAAACACAAATACCAAATCAAAATTTAATATAATTATAAGGTACAAGCCGAAACGGCTTGTTTGGAACGCGTAGCCGGGAAAACGCACTGGAAAAGTCTATAATCCAATATAATCCAATATAATTCAAGTCAGGAGAAATAAAAGTATTGTATACGAGTATGTTTTTGCAGATTATGAATTCAAGGTTCTAACAGTAATCATTAATTGATTATAACTAGCAATAATACTTGACACTTATTATTAATTCACGTCGTCCCTATCCAACAAATTGGACATAAAACGTCGAACTCCATCGTGTATATTATATCAATGATATTACGACAATTATTAACTGATATTTACTTGCTCCATTTCAATTTCTCAACACACACCAGCCATGAATCCACAACACTCAATACACTGATAAGCACTGCAGGCGTGCTAGATCATATTGCACGCGCTGAATGCACGATGAATCATACTGAGTGACGCCACTCAGTGTCCTCGTGTGAAAGGAGCCTTATGGCGCGCCCCACTGTGGGCCAATCAACAGTGTGACTCCCGGTAGACTCTAGCGGAGTTGTTGAAGAACGAACCCCGGCCAGGATTCGAACCGCGAAACTCTGACACGAGAGTTCAGCGCCTAACCACTGGGCTACTAGGGAGCTATACTACGACACCATCGCCAAAAGTACTTCAATAACAAAACGTTCCAATACGATGAAAACTGGGTAATTCTGCCGATTAAACATCCAGACTCTAACACTTCTCAAAATAAATATCGTAAAACTTGGCGGCAGTGCGAAGAATGTCTGCCAGTGTCAAAATCATTTCACATATAGCATTGAAAAATATATAGGTACAAAAATCACTTACACAAATACGGATCCTGATTATCCTAGTCAATTATGACCCTGTAATCAATACATACAAAACAATTAGGCAGACCAAGTACTATTGAATCGAACCAACAAACGAGAGCGTCGTCAAAAACTGGCATCACTACATATGTATGACACATAGTCGCCGGTGTGACGGTGAAATTTGTAACTATTTGGAATTATTTATAAGCATTTTAAATTATTACCACACATTTGTGTTAGCTTATGTTTGTCAAAAACATATTTCAAAATGCATTTTTTCAAATCAAATAACTTGTCTGGTGAAATTCACAAAATTTCTTGGAATGTCTGCCAACTTTGCATTGTATATATCAAAATAATCATTTATATTACCAGGATACCTCGACAAACGATGAACGGGCGAAAATCTGCAGAAATTATCTACAAAATGATGTAATTTCCACAAATTTGATATTGGTGGGCTTTCGAAGGCGTCAAGTAATTGAATTTAGGGTATATATTGCACAATAAGGGGCACAGGGCCAGCCATAGGTTGGCCATTCTCATAGTAAGGCGTTACAAGAACTGTTGAATATTGTAGCTGCTCATGGGCCCACGGAAGAAGACAATTGTGCACGAGTGACTACAAAACATTTGTCCCATTTTTGCAATATTTATTTTTTCCTTATGATTTTACTGTTAGTATATAAAATTGTTTCGGTAACTATTACACATTTCAAGATTAATGAAAAATCATCAAGGCAAAAGTCAGGTTTTCAAAAATGTTAATAACGTTACACTAAATATTACACATATGTTGAATTTGCTACTTTTGAAAGCACAAGCCCACAAAGAGAACGCAATTAATAATTGTTTCAGCCAGTGACGGTGTCAAGAAAACTTTGGCGGACTCAAAAACAAAAAAAATCCTGACCATGCGTATTTCGAGTGTATTTCATCATGTTTCGCCAAACCAAAGCACTTTTTTCTTTAACCCCTTCTCAGCCCCCCCCCCCCCCCACCGGAAAAAATCCTGGCGCCGCCACTGATTTAAGCACCACTGGTCACCCCAATAAACCCTCGATACTGGAGCCATTGTTGTTCAGTAGTTTGCCTGTTGGTCTCATTAGTTGTATTTTACGTTGAAACTTTCCTGCGCCACCGATACTCAATCGACTCAATGCTAAAACACAACCGTTTTTGCAATTGATACGACATGCAACAAGATTGTTTCCTTGTTGATGAACCAGCCGGCAGCAATTTACAAGTTTAGCAATCAAGCAAACTTTGCAACTTTGGATATCAGCTGTGGCCAGCGGTGAATACGCATGATCAAATCTGGTGATATTTTTCTGGTAGTCATGACAACGTTTAATGTTTTGATGGGCTGATTGGTGCGATCAACTTATCATTTGATTCACACATGGCTTGCAATCACAGAGGTCACCAGAATTGTTCTATAGTCTTGATCAAAGCACAAGTCGAAGCTGGCACTGAATTCACGATCCACAGCAGATTAGTGCGGTAGCTTTATCCAGATTCTATTCGCTTCTTGTTGTTCTGTCCAATTCGGCGTTCGTTCGCCTGGGCGGGTACACACTACAGTAGCTATTGATCAATAAACACAAGAGCGACGTGTGCAAACTAGAGGAACCCGTTTTTGGACGCAAACTGGTGGACAGAAACGTGAGCACATCATTTTCAACAAAGAAGAAAATATTTGCATTACCTATCCACTTGTCAGATGTTACATTTTTATTTTTTCATATTTGTGCTTGCTTTTTTTCAAGGGATACAAGCATTTATGGCTTCTCCCGACACATGAAAAGATGTTGTTTGGTTTTATTATATATGTTTACTGTGTCGTTTCGAAATCCAAATACAAATGCAAATACAAATTTAACATATTATATTTAAATTTAAATGCAATATCAAACAAACTGAAGATCTCAATGATTCAACAGGAAATTTGAATGCATTTTTGGCGATATTAATTCAATTTATGTTGTCCAATAATAAACAATTTATACTAATATATTTGATAATATTTTTGTATACTGCCCAATTGTGATTTGACTTACAGCAATTGACTTTGAAAATAATTATATGTAATGAATATATCTTTCTTTTCTAATCTATTCCGTCAGATGATGCCGTCAAAATATGTGAAAATGTTGTGAATATGCATATATTATAAAAATTACAATTAGTCATCGATTTACGATTTATTTCGTGTTTGTGTAGAGTAAACATCACAGCATGTCCAGTATATATATATATATATATATATATATATATATATATATATATATATATAGAATATCTTGCCTATGAAAATTAATCACTCATTTCAATTAAATTGCAAAAAATATCTGGTTATAAGCAGTTCTTCATTGAAAAACGACATTTGGGCGTTTGCATTGATTCGAGCGAATATGACTGGTCAATTGAGTTGCTCCTCTATCCAGCCAATGTATTTGGCCACTCGCGTATATACGCCCGGATGTCGGGGGTGCGCACATCTGAAACCGAACGACACAATGCCGTGCGTGTACCACTGGCTGCCTCCAGGGAGAGGCATCATCATTGGCCCCCCACTATCTCCCTGTCACACACACACACACACACACACATACACATACATACACAAGCAGTAAAATTGTCTGATGTCGATTCTTACCATTTTCGCTCCAATATACGCTTCATTTTACTGTTCAGAACAAAGTGGAATGCACAACACTTTGTAATGTTTGATTTCAGATGTTTTACGATACCTACAATTGTGTTAAATTTGACTTTGCTCATTTTTATTGTACTATTAATAGTTTTCATGGGACTGCATTTGGGAGGAATCATGTATGTATGCTTTTTGAGTTGGAATGTTTCATTTGCGTTTAAGACACTGAATATTAATCTATAGCGGGGACAATTTGTATTGCACTTATAGGAATGTGTTATGAATTAGAGCATATAAAAATTGCGATAAACAATGAATTGTTCACGTGTTTAGGAAAGCGTATGAGAGAGAACCTCCAAGTGCTGAAAAAGCGGCTGTCTTTCATCAGGTGGACTTTCTTGAGTTACCACGCCATCCATCATTTTTCCAGAGAAAACATTCTACCAAAACCTATTCACTATTGGTGGTTCATTATTAAGTGGATAATCCGGAATCAGGACAATTACGCACCTAAAAGAAAATGATATTTAGAGCAGTGTTTCTCAACCCTTTTCTTGCCATGGTCCCCTTCAACACAATGTGAGCCCTTGTGGCCCCCAGAAGCAGCCCTTAGCATTTTGTTGGACTCCGTGGTGTAGTGGTAGCACACCCACCCCACAAGTGGGAGTACCGTGGTTTGAATCCCGGCGGAGGAGAATTCCATAGGGCGAATTCTATAATCCAACAGCCTCTCTCCACCCAGCAGTAAATGATGGTATGAGATGTCAGTCATGCGTTGCGTCATGCATTCTGGGGATGTGACACTCTCTAATACGTCTTACGTCCATGTGGTGTCATACCGGGGAGATGGTTGATTCTGCGATGGCAGTGAGCTGCACGGGACATAACTGTCATCATGAGCTTCGGCTTCTTCCCATGTAGCAGCTGTCACTTAGGCATTTACCCCTTTTTAACCACCTAGAAGTCCTTGGACACATGGATCGTCGCGACACAACTTCTCCAGAGGAGTAAATTGTTTCATCATATATTTGTTGTGGCCTGTGGGCAAACATGGTGGTAACCCATTTTTAAATTTGGTCTTATGACCCTTCAAGGGGAACGCCTCCCATGACACTCAAGGGGGCCATATGCCCGACGTTGAGATACACTGATTTAGAGCACGTTTCCAACCTGACACGCGTCCTTGCCGCGTGACGAGGCACACATCACAAGATCGCTGATGTTCACTTGATTGAAGCGAGCGTACGACCGTCTGCACCGCTCCTGATCATACACTCGCACCTGAGTTTCCAGCAGCACGTCGCTGGCCGATCCTCCTGTTGATGACAGAAAACAATCCTCAATAGTTAATGTAATAAGAATAATATTTGTTGTTAAATACTAGGGTCGTTCCAAAAGTAGCGCCTCCTATTTTTTAACTCCGCCCCAAGTAATTGGAGGAAGTTGAAATTTATACCGTATTATGATTTACCTGTTACCAGCACATGCTGCAATTTTCATTTCTCTATTGCAAATATTTACAACGTGATGTCTTGACAAAAAATATTGTCGTGGTGACTCGTCAGAAACAGAGATGTGTCATTGAATTTCCTCACAAGCAAGCGAATGCAACCATTGACATTCAGCGATGCCTGAAGAAACTATATGAAGCAGACACGGTGGATAAGAGCACAGTAAGGAGATGGGTCAGTCGTTTTCATAGCAGTGAAAATGATGCCAAGAAAGACGGTCCCGAAGACGGTGCGCATCACTTTTCCCGCTGATGTTTGTGTCTTGAATTTCCTCTATGCTGGAGAGTTCGAGTAGTGGCATTCCAGCGACTGCCTTTTGGGCTGTGGCTCATAGTGGTGATGTCCCGCCACGGGTGATAACGCGGTCTTAAACTCTCCAGCATAGAGGAAATTCAAGACACAAACATCAGCGGGAAAAGTGGTGTGCACCGTCTTTCTTGGCATCACTTGCACCTCTATTAAAACGACTAACACATATCATCACTGTGTTCTTATCCACCGTGTCTGTTTCATGGAGTTTCTTCAGGCATCGCTGATTTTCAGTGGGTGCATTCGCTTGCTTGTGAAGAGATTCAATGACTCATTTCTGCTTCTGACGAGTCACCATAATAATTATTTTTGTCCAGACGTCAGGACGTGACTATTTGCAATGGAGAAATTTTAATGAAAATTTTTGCATATGATTATAACAGATAAATCATAATATGGTGTAAATTTCACCTTCCTTCAATTATTTGGAGCAGAATAAAAAATAGGATGCAACTAGTTTTGGAACTACCCTGGTAAATTATACGGTCCATGACTAGGGATCGTGAAAATATATCCTACATCGGCCACTGATATGGAGTTGACAACGGAAGGCAATAGAGAAAATACAGAAATATAAATATATATGAATATAAATATGAGTATATATAAATACAAAATCGATAGGAAAACTTACTCCATCTTGGATTGTGATTATTTTTTATTGTGGTGTGATTAGCTGCGCCCAATCATGCCCAAACAGAGCGAATTATACGAGTGGGTCCACCAAACCGCCGATTACTTCGACCCTAGGTTAAAAAACACTGACCTAACCTAACCTAACCTATCGAAATCGATTCGCTGCACTCATGGACTCAACGCAAAGTGTAGCGTAGCTGCAAATCCTAGTGGTATCTGAACGATCAATGATATTCCTATTGAAAAACCGAAGCATTACCGCTGCATCAATGCGAGCATTAGCTTGAGCTGAGGACATTACGTCTCGACTAGTTAAAAGTATTTCTGCAAAAGCGTCGATGACTCACGAAATTTGGTCGTGCCCCATCCGGCAATGTAGGGATGTCTTCCTTTCAGCGAGGCATTACGCGCCGCGGCTGTCAACGGCAGGCAAACAGTATGAACAGCGTCTGTCGGCACCGAGCACCATATTCACGTACAGTTAACATCAGAATCAGATGTATACATTGTCTGTATGCCGCAATAAAGCTATATATGCATAATATTTGGTGTGTATTATAGGCCTCAACTTTACTGTGTGGTGTAGCGTGCATAATACTCCTACTAAGAATATCAACCAAAAAAACGGTCCTGAATATTGAAGAATACCGCGCGTTCAATTACATTAAGCCAATTACCATAGCCCATTGGTTCCCAACTATTTTCAGCTTGTTACCCAATTTAGCATCCCATATTAAGCATGTTACCCCTTTGTTACTGTACATGTTACTGTAAGCATTCACACACACACGCACGCGTGCACACACAACTATATATAACACGCCATATGAGCAATACAATATCCACACAATGCAAACAATAAACATAATATGCTAAGTTAACATTAATCCGAATACAAGGTACCGCAATGTTTTCTTGAATTTCAGAATTATGTACATTTTCCTGTCACCCCTACATTACCCCCGAACAATTGCTAAATTACCCCAGGGGGTAATTTACCCCCAGGTTGGGAACCACTGCCATAACCGAAGTAACCGTGCAAACGAGTGTTTGCGTGCGTGTTTGCATGTTTGAGCTAGAACTGTGCATGTTCACTTTGTGGAGGCAGTACAGCTTTGCAACGACTAAATGTTGCATAGCACAATGATTGCAGATTATGCCGTGTATGTACCGATGCATATATGGCTATACCACAAATGCGAAAAAGTACGATACCACTGCAATTGGGAAATGTAAAAAATCAAACCAATCACCGTTGATATCGACCGCTTTTTCCAATGTGATTATGGCAATATCGTTGGCGTACGAGACCGGGTCGTAATGTTGATGCATTGTGACATTAGCAACATGGCAATCTTGCACCGTATCAACGTCGGAATCGTTGTTGAGCACATGATCTCCAAGACGAACCACACGCCTGTACAATGCACGAAAACCAGCGAGCGATACATGATTAGGCATTTGGAAGCAAATTTTAGAGAGTAATTTTATTATTAGCAAATGATACCGTTATTAAATCAATAATTATCCAATCAGTAATTGCAAGATTGTTCATAATTATAAGATTATCAAGTGGTGAAATTTTGCACGGTTTCTTTTTCTGAAAAAAACAGTAAATACATTTTTATTGCAACCATTTCGGTTCTGGCTTTGTTTTGGCTTTTGCTTTGTTGGTGTTCTTGGCTATATTATCGGCTAACTTGCTATATTATCTGGATGTTCTGAGCTGGGATTGTCGTAGTGTTAATGGATAGACGATGTTTTGTTCGTAACCGAGCTTACTATGACACAATATCAATGAAACCCTTATTTTCAACGCATTTGAAGTCTCCTTAACTATAAGACAGCTCATAAACATAGCTTTTTTCAGACCCGATTTACCACAAGACAGTGATTGCACGTGATTAATTATCATTTTTAACGATTAATTATGTTTATTTGATAACCTCATTATCAAAATGAATGTGATATTCCCATAATTGAACAATGCTACTGGGTAGCCTATGCAGGAAATCAATTAACGCCTTCGATACTTGAACAATCTTAGCTGGAAACAGGCACTTCAGGGATGCAAAACAAGATACACGGAAGTATCTACCTCATACAAACGAGCATAAATCAGGGGAACTGAACAATCTGAAGCCGATAATCCAACCGTTTTTACGGCGTGTTCATGTGTACATCTCATTCCATAATGAATCATTGAGCCCACAGCAGAACCCACAACAACAGCAACACACGTAGATATACACTCACTAGAGCAACACACAACACTGTACAAACACCCACCCACACGCATACTCATATATGTTTCAATTTGCCATTTATTCCCAAATAATTAATCAAACAGCAATAAATACAAATTATTTTTTAAAACTTACACCAAATAGAAAATATATATATAGATTAAATATATAACAATATATATATATATATAACAAATAATATGTAACAATAACAAATAACAAATAATAATGTTATGGATTAAATATATAACATTAATATATAACAAATAAATATATTAAATTATTGAGAATGAATTCCGCTTTTCCAAAAAGAATATCAGTTTTTTGCCTTGAAACTGTCCAGAGTTTTCTGACAGAAATAACCTTCATAAAACGCATTCCAAGCACCCACGGTAGCTGTATGAATGAATTAATGTCATTGCTTTGTTCGACAACGAATTTTAGCCATACACTGGTCAGCCTTTATATCAGTATATTACTGTCGTCAATCTTTTTGTCTGTTGTGTGTGTCTATTGAATATTTCAGCGCTATACCAAATACCTGGCGTTGCTATTGTCATGTGCTGTATACAATGGTACATGTATTTCTACATTCTCAAAACATTCCATTACATGTGTTAGGACTCAATGGAGGTCGTTCAAGTAAATTCCCAGATGTTCTAATGCACGTTCAGGCGGAAATGGCAAGACGTCCATTAGTAGTGTTTCTCAACTTTGTTTCTTGTCATGGCCCCCTTCAACACAATGCAAATCCCTGTGGCCCCCCAGAAACAGTGCGTGGCTTCTTTGCACACATCGATCGTCGCTACTTCTCCAGAGTACTTTCTTATGTACACCGGCGACTATTTCCATCGACCTCCAAAACAACGTCACCACCATACGTACAGGTGGGATGAGCACACAGACATACACGGACGTCGGAGGATCAAGCACACGCCCCAGGCAAACACCGGGGGTCTCACTGTCGAGGCGGATCACACGATTTAAATGTACAACATGGACAATAATAGCATAGAGTAATAAATTGTTTCAACATAAATCATTTGTGGCCCGTGAGAAAATATGGTGATCCTCATTTTTTAAATTCGGTCCTATGCTCCCTCAAAAAAGCTGCATCCCCCAAAATGGTCAGATGACCCAGGTTGAGTAACTCTGGATTAGTAGATCATGCGACACTTGTTATTCAGGTCAATCCGTTCTGCAGATGCGTAGGTGTAGTTAGTGACAGTCAGTGATTTTATTGACAAAAAATACTTTTTACTTAGCCTGACCCAAGCAAAGTCACATGCTTATCCTATTTTCAGGTCGTATGAAATTGAGCATTGATTTGAAGAGTCATGAGCTGTCTTTCATACCAGCTTGTCCATCAGGAGATAGTAGCTAAATTCATTCCACAAATACTTACTCACAAAACAACAACAACATTTATTCGATATGACATTCAAATAGGAAAAAATGCGCGAAACGTATCGCACAGACGTGGGCATGCATATCAAATCGGAGGAAGATATCACAAACATGGGAAGAGTTTACAGTTTACATTAAAGTTCAGGAGAGAAAGTTTCATACAATAGAAGAATATACGATAAAAGAAATATACGATAAAATAATTATCATTAGGGAAAATTATATTACATATCACACGATATAGTTAATGATATAAAACAATAACATTTTAAAATTACAAGCCTGTAGGAACGAAGTTAGACTAAAGGAGGCACAAGAAGATATTCGTGGAGGGCAGACGATAACGAAGCAATGGGTCTCATTAGTTGAAGATGTGATGGTAGATAATTGCAAAGACGGTTGCAGAAAAAAAGAAAAACTTGATCGATAATGTAGATTTGTTAGTGGCAGCAAAACAACTTAGTGGGACAGGATGACGAGGTAAGGGTCGTTTATGAAGCGACAACAATGCGTGTAGACATGGGGGAACAACTAAGGCTTTAGGACTTTTATAACTAAACAACACAGATTGTAACAAATTGTGGGAATGACAGGGAACAAGCCACGCTGACTTAAATAGAAAGAAGTTGAAGTTCTGGAGTGTAATTATGGAACATAAAGGCAAGATAAATTTAGGACAGGTTGAAGTTGACGAATTGACTTGAGAAGTAGATGAAAGAATACGATACTGCAATAGCTCAAGCAAAAAAAGATTTAGGACCGAATGAGAAGCATTGCAGATGATTCACCATGCAAAGAACAAATAAAAAAGAGTTGGCATTTGACAAAGCAACAGAAGCGATTATTATGGGTGAAGTACGACTCAAGTTTTCGTGATCACCTAGTCAAAGACCAGTCGGTAATATAGCCTTGATAACAGCATGCAGCGGATACACTCCGAACCCGCAAGCGTTTTGCCAATCGTCATGATTCAGGTCGTAGGTCATTGCTCCCGCTACATCCATGGAGCGAACAAATGCCGCCTTGGCCATAAGACTTGCAGCATTGTCGAATGAAAACCACAATGAGCCGTGGTACATGTAGGGCACGAGAGCGTACGCATCCCACACGACAACTCCTCCAGATCGGAGCATTTTACAAACATCCACCAAACCGATATAGCCATCTTTCCATGGACCACTTGCTGGAGCATATAAATCATTGTGATTGGCATGGGCAAGCCGAAATCCGTGGCCGTATGTAGGCAAGCCAACAAGGATTTTGCTTTTTGGCATGCCTTTTTCTATCCAGTAATGAACGCTGGCGTTGGTGTTGAGACTTCTGAACGCTCCTTTGTCTCTTTGCGAAGCGAACAGCGGCGCGTTGTGTCCGGTCACCGGAGTCAACGGAGAATATAAGTGATAATCATAAGTCATGATGCTGATGAAGTCAACCAGGACACTGATGGCAGATACCTCGTACGATAGGTCAACAATGTCTATAGGAGCGCCGACAGCAGCACTGAGGATCCGTCGCCGTCCGAGATTGTCGAGAGCTTGTCTCAAGCTCTGCAGAAGTAAAGTGAAATCATGGCGCTCATTGAACGGTCGGAAATATGCCGGAAACTCCCAGTCCAAGTCAATACCATCAACATTTGTTTTCTGCAAAAATGAAGCTACGGATTGACTGAACGCCACTCGTCTATCTTGATCAGAAGCCACTGCGGCAAATCGGTCGTTATCGGCTCCGATGGTCACACTGACAACGAGGCGTGAATTGGCCGTCTTCAGTTTGACGATTTGACGCAGCTTAAGCTCGCTCTCCACTGAGACATTTAACATACCATCAGCGCCGATTCCACCGTAGAAAACAAGCAAATGAGTGCACAGATGTGGATCCACCCTGGAAATGTTGAGACCGCTGCTAAGATAGCATGCTCGCATCCATCCATCATTTTGGACCACGCTTTCTTGATGATGGCGGTCAACGTCGACAACACCAGCCAAGAAGTTTGCCAGAAGCGTATTGTCGTTCAATGAATTTCCCCCGAACACATCGACGGTATGAACACCAGGACCAATCCACAATATTCCACAAAGTTTAAACAATAATGCGTGTACAAGTCGCATTGTGCGCGCGCAGGCTTCAATGCCAGACTTCCTCTACTGATGCACAATAAAACAATATGTTGTAACACCGGCTTCAAATTCCACACAAGCATGCACTCATCGTCCGTACACGATGCAAACCGCACTGACGCTGCCGTCAAACGTTAGTGCACGCGATACTGGTACAATGCTACGACACGCTGCTGTCTGAGAAATTCGTGACCAAATGTTTATTTAGCTAAGCCTGGGCGATGCTTCGAGCTGTCAGACCCTCAATTATGTACACGATAAACAGACACTGCAGACGTCCCGGAATCTTTCAGTTTTGTCTCGGTGGCCAAATCTAGAATATCAATCGTCATTGACCTGAAAAAATCGTATAAATGAGATTCAACTAAACATGCGTGATCCAGCAATGCTCATTTTCTAAGCTGCGTAAATATACAATAAATTCCTAGCTTAGAGGGTGACCACACCCGTAAAACTAGCCCAAAATATATAGTGTGTCCAGTATATAAGAGTTGTCGAAATAGAAAAAAGGGTCATACATCCGCGATTCTTTTATATCCGAGGAAATTACACGTAAACTATAGAAGACGGGCCCGAAGGAATACTTTCTTATAACCGGGGCTCTCTTATATCCGGGTCTGTCGGATTAAATCCTGGCCTTGAACCAAGGATTTACGTGTCCATAGTTAAAGATACTGAAATGGTAACGCACAAGCACACAATACGTATAAATGACGTGTGTGCAAAGTACCAGGAAATGTCACACGAAAAATATCCACAAAATTGATGAAGATACTAATGATTGATACCTTATGAACAAATTTAGGTGTTAGAGAATGCATAAATAGTATCTTAAATGAGGTATTTATATTATGATAATTACCAGCTGTTCAATTGTAGTCGTTAAGTTAAAACAGACACACTGATAACGAAAAATATCGTAAATAATCATCTGAAATTTATTGGAATGTCACAATATATATATAAGTGTCCCACCGTATACGTTTAGTTTTCAATTACAAGTAGTACACAACACATACGTAGATTGCACCGTGTAAATGTCCGTGTACTGAAACTTACAACGAATCTTTTTCGTGAACACAATGGGCTGCCGTAAGCACGTGTATTTGTGTGATCAGCGCCCCTCCGCACTGAAATGTGATGGCTCCTTTGCGTGAGTTCCAGTATCCCAGAACCGCTAGCCAAGGCCAGGCTCCTGAAGAGATATTTCCATTGAAAAAGTATATGATAAGCTCTGTTAGAAGCTTTAGCAATGCTAAAATGGCGCTGTGTGTTCATGTGTTCGTAGAAACCTGTTCAAACTTGGGGTGCGTCAACAAATTAAAGAAAATTTATTAATTATTGATTGGCACTTAATTATTTATTATTGACACTTAATTATTTATTATTGACAATTAATTATTTATTATTGACAATTAATTATTTATTATTGACAATTAATTATTCATTATTGACAATGAATTATTTTTTATTGACAGTTAATTATTTATTGTTGACAATTAATTATTTATTATTGACAATTAATTTATATTATTGACAATTAATTTATATTATTGACAATTAATTTATATTATTGACAATTAATTTATATTATTGACAATTAATTATCTATTATTGACAATTAATTGTTTATTATTGACAACTAATTATTTATTATTGACAATTAATTTTTTATTATTGACAATTAATTCATTATTATTCACACTTAGTTATTGATGATTGACGATTAATTATTTATTATTGACAAATAATTATTTATTGTTGACAATTAATTATATATAATTGACAATTAAATACTTATAATTGACGATTAATCATTTTTTATTGGCAATAAATTATTGATGATTGACAATTAATTATTTATTATTGGCGATGAATAATTGACGATTGACGATTGATGAATTATGGAATTAATTTTCACAATATAATACACAGGCCAAAAAATAGGGGACGATATATGGCTGACTCATTTATATATATATATATATATATATATATATATGGTAATATTAAGCATATATACTTCTTCATTCATATTAATTCTCTATATCACACTCATTCGTGTGAACGTCCTGAAACCCACTTTGTAAGCTTATAAACAAATCACTTTCGTTTTCAGTTGATAATTAAATTTCAGTGGTCATGCAGACGCAATCGAATGGGCGCTCACAAGAATATGCATGGGACATTGTGTATGTTTCTGATTTACCTTATTTCAGGCTATTAGAGTTATGTTCTCGTCTGTGATTTATATTTGGACAAGATACAATAATATAAAATATGCCAATACAATAATATATACAATTATAAAAAATAAAAATAATAGATAACAACAATAGACATAAAAACATAACAACAACAACAAAACAATAGATACAATAATACAACCTACCAATACACTAGGTTATATCAGTGTATAGTCGGATAAGCGTAGTTAAAAAATTAAAACCTTTGAAAAAGAAATAATTAAATTTTATTTTATTGTGCATATTGTGGTTGTTTGGCGATATTTATGACTCTAATAAGTATTCACTTCAACCACTTATGCACATTACTGACAAATACCTATATACAATATTACCCATTGACATATTACCTATTTAACTACCTATGCGCAATTTTAGATTTTGCACAATATTGAATTAAATTGTGCACAATAATCAATTGTTCATTTATGCACAGTATTGGGTTGTTTAACACAAAATAAACAGCTTATAGACAAATAACCCAGTAACTTATCTGATACCTTCTACTGACGGGCGACCACCGACAATTCGCAATGATGTTTCGTTGCGGTAACCGCAAATAGGATGCTGCGGCAGTTCATATCTCTTAGATGATGATGATGATGGCGATTTCTCGTTCGAGACGTCTAAAATTCGCGACTCGTCTAAAGGTACAGCTTGACTTTCAGTGTTCCTTTGCGTCGAAGCATGAGTTGATGATGTTTGAGTAAGTGAGATTGGTGATGATGTTGATGACAACTCTGATGGTGTATCAGTGAGCGAGTTTTCAGTTAGGTAAGCGGTTGCAGGTGATAAAGTGTGATCATTTGGTCTTGTTAGTGGTGGCACTGTGCTGTCTTGTACCATCATGTTGAATGGAGCCGCTAATCTGTTCGCGTCAGTCGTAATGGAGCTCGATAAAGAGCTGGTGAAAGCATAAGACGCAGTGCTAGATGACATTTCTGTTTCGGCTTGAGCCAAGCTGGTTTGCGAGATTTCCAGCATCCCTGGACTGGAATAGCGTGGAGTGGTTGAGTGTTGAGCGATGGAGGGGTGATTTTCGGCTGTCGTGTGCTGATCGTTTTCAATAGATTGACGTAGCGGACAACAAAACGTCACCACATTGTCCACAAAACGACAAACAGATTTCTTTAGGATGGACATTGTGTGAGTGGTGAGTCCACTACCAATCTGTTTCCTCAGCACGGGACACGCGAAAATCGGCAAACAAACACCTGATTCGTTGCCAGGAGTTCGACACATTGCGAATTGGTCCACGTGAATCGAGCTGTCCGCGTTCGAAGTGTCATTCGTTGTCGGTGATATAGTGAGAATTGGAGGTGTGAGGTCCCGATGGCGACGCGGAGAACTTTCACTTCCTATCTGCTGATCATGAGTATGAGGTGCTTCTACGTCGGGAGACTCCAACTTGAGTGATGTCTGTCTGATGACGTCGCCAGGAAAGTAAATTGCTAAAAACAAACACTCATAAAATTACGCATACCCACGACAAACAGAACAAAAACGATAAGATATGCTAATATTTTGATCCTGCTTATATGGAAAATAATAAATTTTGGTATTTATAGGAAACAACAAGTTTTTCAAGCCCTGCATTAAGATATAAATACATTAATATTGGCTGCTAATTTGGTAAATTATTTCACCATTTTCCCGAATATTAAATATATTAACTGCTCAAGCTGGACATAATCTCAGATTGGCTTGACGTCAACATATTATCACAAAATTGTTATGGCGATTCAAACAAGCTTACAGTGAAAGTACAATGTTCTGCATAAATATGTTCAAATATGATTGGGTGTCTTCTGTCTTCTACTTATATCAAATATGATGGGATTGTAATATGTACTTTTATGTCTTCTACCAACCTTGTGTAGATACGTGAGCTACTAAATTCATGCAGGTCAAACAAAGGAGTAACGGTTCAATCATTCTGAAAAATCACATCAATAAAATATATATCGATAATTGTAATCACATTGAGTGCATATTGCAGAAAAAATCTTATTAAATACAGCGTGATGATAATATTAGCACAGAGAGAAAACTACAAAATATGATATTTTAAATTGATCTCATATGAGATCACCGGGAAGAAATTGGCTAAGCAAATTTTAATGAGTAGCAAAGGACGGTTGCAGGCACTGTATATTGACAGACAGAGGGCGGCTCTGTTGCACGGAAAGTGTACAGTGTAAAAAGTGATGCATAAAGCTAATCAGCAAAACAAAGAACGGGGAAGAAAAAATGCAGAAAAATCACAACTGAATAATTCAAATAATTCAAATAATAAGCAGCCAACAAAAACAATATAAAACCACAGTAAAAGGGCATAAACACACACACACAAGCATAAACACACACACATACACACACATACACACGCTCATACACATGCACACACACATACACACACATACCCACGCACATACGCACACATACGCACACGGTAGTGTAGTGTAATAGGTATTTTTGATATGATTAGATAAGATAAGATTTGATTAAATACTTAAATAAAATGAGATAAATAAACAGATAAGATATGATAAAATACCTAAATTAAATGAGATAAATAAAGATAAATTAATATATAACTACCATCACTCTAACAGTTGAAATTTTAGGTATAATAATATGCAGGGTGATTGCTACGTTACGCACAATTTTTAATATCGTATCCAATGTCATATCATATACAATGTCATGTCAAATCCATTGATAAATGTCGGACTTCTGCAAATATAAGAAGCAATGTATTAAAGATAAACAATATATTAAACAAAAACCAGCGAAGAAAGGAATATTTATTGCAGAAAATCTAGTCTGACACACACAAACTTTGGCGGAATATGAATTGATCGTCTCACCGAATGACCGCCAAGATCCCCCGATTTTAGCCCATGTGACCTCGGAGTATAATAAGTGTATCGGAGGGAATCCGAAAAAATATGGCAGAGCTGATGGACGCTATCACCATCACTGAGATTTCGGCGATCGATGCCAATGATTGTCGCTCGCTGACTTATTGAATTTTTGTGCCAATTGGACTATGTTTTGTGCAAGAAAAATTCCTTTCCACGCTTGCTCAATACATTTCATATCCTAAAGGTTATCTTTCTTGTATCTTCAGGAATCTGATATTTAACCACTACATCAAAAATCGGGCGCTACTTCCCAATCACTCTGTTGACCAACTCTGATTGAAGCATTGCAATCACTGAATGAGTTCCTCAACGTCGATCAAGACGTTGATGTTGCAACTTGGGAAAAACGAAATATTTCCACTTTTGTGCGTAGCTTGCAGTTCGAGTAGCAATTTCCGGCTAGGAATTCTTGTGATTCCAATATGAAAAATGATCATTCGCTGCCATGCTTATTTTTGGATCCACCATACGTACGCTGATAATTAAATATGTCCTATGTATCATTGTAGATTCCATTCGTTCCTTCTAAATATTCATGTGTTATATTCTTGTATTTTGGCGCACCATTTTATTACATATATGCATGTTACGGTATTCGTTACACTATCGTATAAATTTGATGAAAAATGTTCAAGCACGTTCTACCAAACTATTGTCTGAGCGAAACATGTGTAGTGTATTGCACCATGTCCTAGGGAACCACACATAATTCAAACATAAGATTGTTTTGTGTTTAAACCATAAGTGTATGCATAAGTGACGTTTGTACAGTTTTTGGATTTCGTATGTCCATGTTCGCTTGTTCATGTGCATCAATGTGCATGCCTATTTGCTATTCATGTATTGCCTATTTAGATATACTGTAATGTATTGTGTATGTGGTAGGGCTGGGCAGGAACCGGTTCCGGAACCGGTTCTGACGGTTCTGCTACGTGGGTATTGGAACCGGGTCCAAGACTCGGAACCGGTTCTGGAACCGGGTCCACACGGATCCGAGTCCACACGGTTCCGATTCTCGGATCCGAGTCCACACGGATCCGAGTCCACACGGATCCGAGTCCACACGGATCCGAGTCCACATGGTTCCGATTCTTGGACCCGGGTCCACACGGATCCGAGTCCACACGGTTCCGATTCTCGGACCCGGGTCCACACGGATCCGAGTCCACACGGTTCCGATTCTCGGACCCGGGTCCACACGGATCCGAGTCCACACGGTTCCGATTCTTGGACCCGGGTCCACACGGATCCGAGTCCACACGGTTCCGATTCTCGGACCCGGGTCCACACGGATCTTAGTATCAGGACTGACAGGAAAATGTATGCGCATTGCGCACACACTACATGAACACTACGGTGCGTTTTAGAATAAACGCTAATATGAAATTGCGGTGAATGCAGTTTTTCAGGTGTATTTAAAAAATGCGTATTATATTGTCTTCTTTTTTCTGAAATACATGTACATTATTTGCAAGTAAGTCTGTGCGCGCAGAGTCATATTTCACGAGGTATAATACTAAATTTAATACATATTATTTATTACGCATATTTTATTGAATATATTATTAATATATTATTTTTTGGCGTATGATTACCGGAATTTGATTAAATAACCTCATTTTCAGCTAATTTGAGAGAAAAAGTATCGCATGAATGTTGATACAACATTTTTCTAAGTCTGCGTGAAAACTGCATCCTTTCCATGGTGACTTCAATTACAATTCAACAATCAAACAAACAAACAACAATAATTTTAAAATCAAAGGCAGCCAATTATACGCTACACGATCGCAATTTCACGACAAAATGGATGTTTCAACTTGACTTCCGGAAAAGGTTTTCTCATTGAATCCAATAAAATATACATTTTCGGAATCAGCATGAAAAAATGTATCTACCGCAACTTGGTACTAGTTAAGCTTTTGGAAAAGTAAAGAATCCACCCATTCTAATGCACACAAGCATACATGACCAAAGCTGTGATCACGGCACATCGATCACATTTAACGTGTCGCCCACAAAGAATGTGAAAACCCATACAGGTGTGAACCAGGCGAGAAAGATGCCTGCTAAGTTTGTTTGTATCGAACGAAATGTGCGTGAAAATCCTGGATGGAAGTCAGCCAGTGTGGACATTGATGAATCCTGTCATATTTGTGTGGAAACCTTGTTTTCACTCAGAGTCTGTTATGACTGAAATCAGCAGGCTGACTTGGTTGTACGCGGCTAAGGACAAATAATTTGTCAGTCAAACTGCCAGCGCCAACATCTCAACTAGTGTTTGAGCTGTTTAGTTGAATCTAGTGAGGTCCACCGTGAATGGTGAGTGAATGGTGTACACTTGAGTGGTGAGTAAAATTTGATTTTGCTTTATTTCTATACATTATCATGCATAAATGTTTAATATTAGAAATTGTTTCTACTTATTAAAATGGCATTTTTATCAATTTCCCTCTTATTTTTTGGTTTCTATTTATTCTTGTAGTGCTCCAACATTAGTAGCGTAGCAGAGGGCCTTAGTGACCTTGCGATTATTACGAAAATGTTCACAATATTCATCACTGAATCTCATAATTATCACTCAATGAGGTCGTTAAGGGGAAAATCACTCTTTTGTTGAACTCGGCGTATACTTTATCATTTAAGCATTTAGTCATATGAATAACTAACATACTTCTTCCCAAATGTAACTTTTTTTACCCGAGAACGCCCATTATATCGCTAATATGGAATTGTTGTGAAATTGCCAATATGCCTCGATATAGAACTATTCAAATTCATATTTTTCATATTTTCCATTTCACGTCTCCCGAGAAGTGAATCCATTATCATGGTGGAGGGACCGAGCGTTGTTACTGCCTCGACTACATGAAGTGGCGACAAAATATTTGTGCACACCGGCATCTTCCGTTCCATCTGAACGTTTATTTTCAAAAGCCGGTGAATGGATATCACACAGACGAAACAGTCTCAAAGAAGAAAACATAAATATGATTCTCTTTTTGAATGAAAATGTGTAATATATACGCGTTTTGTGTATGTGTGTGTGAACGTGTGCGTTACGGAATAAGCGAACGTTTTCGGGCAATAGCCGAAATCAAATTATTGTTTGTTTGAGATATTATGTAACAGGTGATACGCAAACATTGTTTATATTGGAAAGTACATTGACTATTTAGCACATTTTTGCAGCATTAGCCACATTATTGCGTCAGCATTGTATGCATTTTTCTGTTGTTAAATATAGAGATGATAATGCCTTGTACATGTCTTCATTGAATATTAAAGCTTTTCTTCAAATTACAGGGCCGTAGTCAAGAGTTATATGCTTCACTCACCCAAAAAAACAAAATGAGGATCCCCCACAAAAATGAAATTTATGAAATGATGAATTTAATTTTGTGAGAATACCCACTATAATGAAACTGATATAACTTTGACTTTCAATAAAATTTTGAATTTATATAAACATTTGTTATTTTCCCAGTCACACGTTCATCTATGCCAACTCTCTTTTGTGTCTTCTCCCTTTGGGTGATCTCTAAACATGCGCACAGAAAATATTTTTTTTCATCCAAGCGGAACCGGTTCCGGAACCGGTTCCAACGGTTCCACTGCCCTACGGATCCGGAACCGTGAGTATCAATTTTCACGGCTCCTGCCCAGCCCTAGTATGTGGATGTACGTGTTGCGCCCCGGTCCTATATGCATTTAGTCGCGTGCAGCATGCTCTGCGCAAAAGCGCAACCGTTTTCGACCACTATGAGCGCGGGTTTATGTGATTGTCGGACACACTTCCACCGCCGCCGTACCCGCTGCGTGTCGTAAGAGGCGACTAAAAGCGGAACCTCTGCTTCTTCCCTTCGAGATGCTACTGTCAGAAACGGGGGGGGGGGCGATAATTCAGCAGAGTTGGTGCTCCCCCTGTAACGGCAGCTTTCTTCTGTCCTATCCTTCTCCCGAACTAAAGAAAAGAAGAGGACACACTTCCGGTGCGCTCCGACAACGGCATGAATCATGGGGCGATATAGGGAGGCGCAAAATGTTGAGTGGATTATGGTTCCTGCGCACTCGCCACTCTCTCCAGCAACACTGCAAGCACACCGCCAGTTGCTACTCTGCAATACTCGCCTTGTGTCTCGTGTTATTGCGCCGTGCTGTTTTGCAAGTCTACGCTGTACTCGCTAATACATTGGAAACCCCCAGCCGCTTTTTCTGCATTGTAACAATCGCATAGCATCTCTTTACGCCTTTTTAAGAAGCATTCGTTTAGCGATTACACCTCATACGCGCCTTTATAAAGACCAATTTTGTCAGTGAATTCCGCAATTTTACGCCTTGCAAAGGCGACTAATAAGTGAATTCTTGCGCAAACGTGGTGGACCTCGTGCAACACTCCGTGCAGCGGGTTATTCACGCCGGTTGCCATGGCCACCAACATCATAATGCTTCCTTTGTTGGAAGGGCTGTGACGCAATAAAGCTTGGAATGCACGTTCTTCTACTGAGAACATCAATTCTTGATTGTGATGCTACCTTATGTCTATACACTTCCACTGAATACCCGATATTCAACGCCGGTTTTTTGGCGTGCAGTAATATACTTGGAATGCGTGCCGGTGAATATATATATCATGTGCGTGGTGCGTCCTTAGATGCACCCAAACGTTGGCGTGACAAAATGTGTCTGTTGAGAGGAATGCATTGAGAAATCGCTGTAACGTCTATATGTGGGAGCATTGATGTGCCGGTGTATTTATGCGTAAGCAATTAAGTATTGTACATTTCCATACACCATCGCTGATCAGAGCCGTAGCAACCGCCCTACGAATCCCCCGGCCGATGGTGGTGAGTGTTGGGAGGTCCCGTTGTCTCATGCATGATCTTAAAATTTATTATAAAGTAGACCCTAAAAGTCCCTACAAATGCTGCTCGTAATTGCATTTTCAGAAACTCGGACCGCTATTATAATGGTACTGTATTTATAATGGGTAGTATTGCCGTCGTAAAGGGGGGCATAAGACCTCGCATCAAATCTTTCGCTGATATGATTGAGCGAGCTCTAGTTCCAGGTAACATCCACAGGCGTCATCCTTGTAAATATCGTCCTCTGTTTCGTCAAGCAAAGGGAAATGATGGAAAAAGCTGTAAAGAATAAAAAAAATCTGATGGAAAGACGAACATTATCAAACATCATCGACAAGGTGGTTATTTCAGATCATTGAGGTGCTTGAATATTACACAGCATAAGCGGAGTGAATACGAGTGACAAATCAGCTAGCGTAATTGAAAATACAATGGACAAGCATAAGTACTAGGAATGAAATGAAGATCAAAACGACAAAGTTGGTTGAAGGAACGTCGAAGAACTGTAGACCAGAGAAGAAGGCATGCAGTAACCAATTCACTGTTTCGGTAACGTTGTCTAAATTCAGCTCTTATTCCACACAAACACTAGCCAAGAACAACGCACAGACAGTCAGGTCCACTGCTCACAAACAAGATGAACACACGTACACACAGTCACACACACGAACACACACTGGCATTCAACCAGTTCATACACACAATCACGGTGAATGATTACGCATTGCGACACAAATCCACACAACAACAACAACATGTATTTAATATAGCGCCAAATATACAATGGTTCGATGAAAGGATGAGATAAAAAATAATATGGTATATATTATTATAAGATAAATTAAAGAAATGTCAGAATAGCTAAGAGCATGACACACAAAATTGAACAGGCGTATATACAAAAGAAACACACGAAACCATTCAACAGGGAGAGGTAGACTCAAGAAGATGTGCATGTAGAGCAGAAGAGAAGGATCGAAGTGAAGGGGATGACCGGATACGAGAAGGCAAGGAGTTATAGAGACGAGGAGCAAAGAAGTACAGGGTGCGGCACAGAAACTTGCTGATTTGTATCGGTCGCCTTGTGGCGAGGAATGGTGGGGTATGGGCGAGTCCATTTTCATTGGAGAGGGGAAGCCCTGACGTTTTGTTTCTATCCTCATCAGTCACCATCATGCATTGGTCGAAGCAGGAGCGAGCGTTTGCGTGCGAGGCTTACTTTTGAGGCTTACTGTAGAAGGATTTCGCCGACCAAGACGACTCCAAAACTGCTCGAGGACAGTGAAGAGAGCGAAGACGTCGACCTGAGTGTTGAGGTTCAGATAGTAGAGAGCGGAGGTAAGAAGGAGAGGAGGGTGAGCGGATAATTTTAAAGATAAGACAGCACAGTTTATAGTTGATACGAGCCTGAACAGGAAGCCAGCCAAGTTTATGTAAGTAGGGAGAAGTTGGCGTGCGCGGAGGAAGACGGAAAACAAAGCGACATGATTGGTTCAATAGCCTTTGTAGGGAGCGAAGAAATATAGATGAGGCGTGAAGAAACACAGAGTTAAAATAGTCTAGACGAGGGAAAATTAAGGATTGGATGAGAGTAATGGCCGAGTGAGTGTCAATGTAAGCACGGATGGGATAAAGTTGTCTGAGAATGAGCCTGCAAGATCGCGATATATGCGCAAAATTGTTAGCAAATGACAGAGAGGGATCGAAGTAGACCCCAAGATTACGAACAGAAGCAGATAGGGAGACAGAGAGAGAGACGAGGGAGAGATTCTTGGAGGATGGAAGACCATGTATTCAGTTTTAGAATGGTTGATGATGAGTTGGCGGGAAAATGCCCAGGATGTGATGTCGCAAAATAACTTAGAGAGCAGATTATAAGAAAATTTTGATAGCGGAATGTATAGTTGTAGATCATCAGCGTAGATATGGTATGAAATGGAGAATTTACGTAGAATAGAGCAGAGAGAAGACATATACAACAACAACAACAACAACAACAACATATATTTAATATAGCGCACATATTTATACACAGGCGCGAAAAAGACAACCGACAGGAACATCACAGCGAGCAGGGAGTAGGCACAAATAGAAAAATGAAAACACGTTTGCAAACTGGAACATGCTAGATGGCCGTTGGCTATCAGATAGCTCATCCGCCCTTGAAAATGGAGAGGAAACAAGAATAGAGCCCAGAAGCAAACCATCAGAAAGCAAAAGAGGGGAAGAAGAGGAAGAGTTAGAACGTACAGAAAATGAACGGCCAGAAAAGTATGAAGTCATGAGAGAGAGAGAGCAGAAGAGGATAAGCCAGCAGAAGCGAGGTCTTTGAGCAATATAGGGTGATTTACAAGATCGAAGGCGGAGGAAAGATCAAGTAGGACGAGGAGGACTGAATCAACAGAGGCAAAGGTTTGGAAGATGTCATTTACAAGGCAAGGTAAAAGAGATTCGGTAGAATTATGTGAGGCGAAACCGGACTGGAATGGGTCGAGAATAGGATTTATCACAGGAGAGAGTTGTTCGTGAATAGCTGACTCAAGGAGTTTGGAAGGAAGACTTAAAAGCGATGTAGGACGATAATTGTTAGGACAGTGAGGATCGATAGAAGGTTTTTTGAGAATAGGGTTAACTACAGCATGTTTGTCGGCTAAGATGGATCCATGGAGGAAGGAAGAGTTGATCAGATGACAGAAGACTGGAGCTAAGAGATGTACATAATCCGAGAGAGCCGAAAAGCTTATAGGATCAAGGGGACAACGGGACATTTTCAGCTTAGAAATTAGGCGAGAGGTATGATAAATATTGATGTGCGAAACACTCGAGAGGTTTAAATTAGACTTTGTATGAGTCAGAGACATGCTAGACGTAGGAAGTTGAGATCGGATAGAGTTTAGTTTATCAGGGAAGAATTTGGCGAAGACGGACGCAGGTATGGGGCAAGGTGAGGTACGCCCGGCAGTTAAGGATCTTAGGATTGACCACTGATTCCTAGGAGCACGGGAATTGGAATAAAGACGAGAGCGGTAGAAGTTGGCTTTTTGAGAACAAAGAGTGGAGAGAAACGAGCGACGAGATAAACAAAAGTTAGACCAATCCGAAGGTAGACGGGTGAGGCGCCAGTGGCGTTCAGAGCGACGAGATGCTGCCCTAAGAGAGAATAATTCAGACGAGAACCAAGGAGGAGGACGATTTGCAGAGCGGACATGATGAGTAATTAGCGGAAATAATTCGTTGTTGATGGTAGAAAGAGCAGAAGATAAGAAGTCGAAAAGAAACCGCGGTTGGATAGAGAGATAAGAAGTAGGCGTTAGATGAGTGTAAAGCAAGGATTGAAACGTAGCAGGGATGAAAGAATTGTAATCTCTAGCAGAGAAGTTGTGAGAACACTGATTAGCAACAGCAGAACAATAGCGAATATTGAAAGTGATGAGGGAATGGTCCGACAGAACAGAATCGGGTGGAAAAGTGAAGAGATCAGACAAAGGAAGGGAGAACATACCTGAAGGGTAGATAATCAAGTCGAGATTGTGGCCGGATGTGTGAGTAGGAGTAGAGCTCAATATAGGCAAATCATGGGAAGCAAGAAAGGAGAGAAAATCAGACGCAAACGGATTTGAAGATGGATCGTCGATCCAAAAGTTAAAATCACCGAGTATAGCAAAGTTGTGGGAAAAGTATTGGGAGAAACAAAGAACAAGGGAATCAAGGTCGTCAAAAACATAGAAGACGTGCTAGAATGGTTATGACGGTAGATTAATAGTATGCCGAATTTATGCAATGAAGGGATTGATAGAGGAACAGCAAGGAATTCAAAGGCCTGGGAAGAGAATTTAATTTCAGAGCAGAAAAAGGGAGTACATGGATTTGAATATTATCCCAACACCGCCACCGATAGTTTTTGCACACCCCGAATGCATGAATGAATGCATTGAACCAAGTGGAGGATGCCTTCTCTATAGAGCAACAGGACGTACTGCATCTGTCACTCTGCCTGAAGATCTTGTACGTATCCATGAATGATTGTGTCATCCTGGCATTCGGAAAATGACTCACATTGTGAGCTAAAGAAACTTCATTTGTCTATAGAATACATTAAAAGGATAACCGCAAAATGCCACGCAAGTGCTTCTATAAAACCAAAGTTCACAAGACTCATATGAACGCGTATCAAAGCTACAAGACCATTTGAGAGACTGACCATCGACTACAAAAGTCATTTGCTGTCAAATTTGAGGAACAGATATATTTTAAGCATCCTGGACGATCACAGTAGATTCCCTTACACATTCAAGATACAAGATATGTCTGCAAGTTCAGCCACAAAATGCTTGTCCGAACTTATTTCTACTGGGCATTACTGGATTACGTTCATTCCGACCGAGGTCTCGCATTATTATCATCAGAATAGCAGAATTTCGTGCATCAAAGAGCAGTGGGCACCAGTGACTCATCGGCGTATAATCCTAGTGGTGAGGACCAAATTTAACTATTCAATGGAACACTGTGGCGCAGCATAATGTTCGCTCTGTCGTCTCGTTCGCTCTCTGTAGAAAGGTGAAACACAGTAAGCACTCCACAGTATGCGTTCTCTATTGTGTGTCGCAACTAATCAAACTCCTCATGTACGCATGGTTGCTCATCCACGGAAAGCAGCATATAGTCAAGCCACTACTTTATGGCTATCCGCCGTCAACCAGGCTCTGCTAAATGAAGCGTTACGACATTCCAAGTACGACGATGATGTAGAAGTTCGCCTCCTCCATTTGAGTCCACAATGGGCTCGCGTCGCACATCAGGACGGTAAAACATCCACAGTGTCTGTCCTTCGACTGGCAAAGACAACCCGAACGACCTTTTCGGTACAAAGGCCCGATATTGGACAAAAAGCGATGTACCAACACTGCGGTGACGTGTCGCGCGGACATTGAGCAGAAAGTTCATAGCCACACAATATTCCAGATACCTCTACCAAAGGCAGAACTGACGGTGGTACTGGAGATGCTACCACGACCCAGACTGAGCCGCGTACGATTGAGTCACCGGCTATTGAAGAGCCACGTAGAACTTAATTCTTGTTCTTGATTGAATTCAGTTCTCTCGTTACGATTTCTGGTATTCTATTTGTTGCATAAAAGCATGACTCATAATGATATATCAACTGTGACTTTATTTGAGATTGTATCTTTTTGTTGTAAATTTTTTGGTTAACAGATAATTGTACTCTTTGATTATGCAGTGGGGAAAATGTGGCGTGAACAAAGGACGCTTGTGCTGTCTTCCTAAGTGTCGTGTCTGTGCCTCCGTCGCGAGTGGATGTGTGTTCGTGTCTTCTGTGTATCTGTTTTTTCCCCTACGCCGGTGACTGCCCACCCTTTCCTGATTGTTATCAGGTAGCGGACTCCCTCGAGTTTAAGTGTGTCCCTGGTGCTCCCACGCTCTGCCCGCCTGACCGCTAGGCGTCGCTGTTTTGGGTAGTATGACGTCTGAAGCGAGCAAAAATTGCCGCTGTGGAAAGAGTATTGGCGAGGATCCCTGCGTCAAATGCAATGGCTGCGAACTGCACCTGCACCTGCCTTGTGCTGATTCGACTCAAGCCGCTTCCAACGCCGTAAAAAAACACAACACTTTCTGGCTTTATCTGAACTGCCGATCAGAGTACTTTGATCGTAAGCTCAACAATGGAAGAATCGCTATCGGAAATACTGGATAATCGTCTGAACAAGTTTGAGGAAAAGTTTTCTTCTGCGCTCAAGCTGCAGCTTCTACCATCTCCTAATAATCAACACGTGATCTCTTCATCGGCTGCTCGTGTCAAGCCTTCACACCCTGTTGTTGTGAAGTCACGATCAAACTGTTCTGTCTCTTCTGAGCACATCAAATCTGCACTCAGAACAGAGCCCCTGCAAAACTCCATCGCATTAAAAGCAAATTGGTTCTGAAGTGTGGCTCAACAACTCAAGTCAAGCGTGTTGCTGAGTCTGTTCGGGTCAACATCCCGGATGTCGAGGTTATTGTTCCTACTCCAACAATTCTGCCAAAGGTGACAGTTACCAACATGCCAGACGATTCGACTCCTGAGAGTCTTCTCAGTACCCTCCGGTTGAAGAACCCTTCCCTGTCTCTCGCTTCAGCATCTGAACTCAAGGTGCTCTTCATCGCGAGATCTCGTGCTGGTGCCCGACTTGCTGTACTGTCTGTCTCTCCTGCTGTACGGGAAGCAATACGACTCTTGGGCGATCGCCTCTTTGCTGATCTCTGCTCGTGCCCAGTCTACAACCAGTTTTGGGTCGCGCGCTGTCAACGATGCGCAGGACTCGGCCACAAGACCAGCCGATGCTTCACCAGCAACCCTGAATGCTGTGGGCACTGCGCTGGAGCCCATCGCTCGGTGAACTGTCTCGATCATTCGGCTCGCTGTTGCGCCAATTGCAAAAGAGCGGGTCGTCCTCACGATAAATCCTCTTTCTCCTCTGACTGTCCGTCTTTTCTGGCTTTCCTCTGACTGTCCGTTCGGCACTCGCTGCGTACTAGGACACAACAGTACTCTCTTCCTGACTCTTCGCTTCAAAGTGCGCCGCCTCTGACTATACTCTTTTATTCCTCGTCCAGTATTCAATGACTATCTTCACCCGTCGTCTCATCTGCTCCTGCTTGCGTTGTTATATGCTCCTCGTCTATGTCTGTACCTCTTCCTGCTGTCTCTTGTCCCACAATAACGCCAGCTCAACGCTCTCTTCATATTTTACTTTTCGGTCTACTCAATATCCGCTCCGCTCGCAATAAGTCCGCCTATATCTCCGAACTACTCCCTTATCAGAATCTCTCCTTTTTCTGCCTGACTGAATCCTGGCTCATGGACTCAGACGTGACTGCCTTTTTGTCCCTACTGCCTCCTACATACGGCTTTATTCATGCTTCATTCATTATTACCGGGAGATTGATGATATCGTACCAACAACAGCTGAGTTCCAATCTCCAACGAATTACCTTTTCGCTCCTGATTTTTTCATTATTTTTCTTGTCGAACATGAAGTGTACAGACTGCTGGTCGGTTACGAGCCTGAATTTGCGCCCCAGGAGGAAGTGCCGCTATAATTTGATTGATTCTATCACGGCACATGTCACACGCGTAACAACACACTGACGATTCTCTGACTCTGAGAGTGATAGTGAGAAAAACACAACAGGTTTTCCTTCTTCAGTCAGAGAAGCTGCAATGGAATGGGCGGAGATGTTTCTTTCAACTGTGAAAATAGCACTGTCTTCGATAATAGCACTGTCTTGCTATCAAAGTGGCATTGGAAAATTCTTCTTTCAATTCCTTCAGCGAGCTTGCATCAGCATCGAATAGAGCAAAAGTTTCGCATTGATCAATGGGCCCGAAAAAGTTGGTACCCATTTGGCATAATGCGATAGCTGCCCGGAGTTCTTCTTTGGCTGGGCACGTCGCTGGGATGATCCATCTCGATTAGAAGCTTCATGCTCTCTGGATCAGGCTTGAATTGATGATCTTCTATAACGTGGCCTAAAATGGAACATTTGAACTACGCATATGTACTCTTCTTTTCGTTTACGGTCGAATTGTTCTTCTATGCAAAAATTTGGAAACGCTCCAAATTGTGGTCGAGCTCTTGTTTGAAGTGTCCACAAATCGCAATGTTGTCAATATATGCAATCGTATCTTTCAGGTTATTGTTTGATGCCAATTACGCTATAAATTATACCAATAAGTTTTATAATCAATATTATTTAATCTATTTATTTATTTCTGTTGACTTGTGATTTGTATATTTGTTGATTGATTATTGTTACTTATTTGTGGTGTTTGTGTGTTCTACTTGTACAATTATGTAAATTTAGTGATATCTCATTGAACAGAGTTTTCTTGATCCAGGTGGTGGACTGTACGGGACCTGTAAGTGGTACTCGATCACAAATAAAGTTGGAAACCACTGTCTTGAGAAGTACAGAGGCAAAAACAGAAATTCGTGGAGGACTATAAGAGAGAAGATTACGAGCAGAAGGTAGATAACAGAAGACAGAAATGGAAAAGAAGGTGAAGAATGAAAGAACAGAAGAATAGACGCCAAGATGGCAGAGATCGAAGATAAGGATGGAATGATTAACAAGGTCAAAAGATCTGAGAGCGCTTGAATGAGCTAACGGTGTTTTATAAAGAATGGATATATATTTCAAGTATGGGATAACATGGGAGGACGTTGAGCATCGGCCACAAAAAGGAACCCGAATGTAAAATTATTTATTCAAGACATATACAATACTCAATATTTTGGGCAAGCTTAGCCCAATAGCGCTAGTTAAGAGATATAACAAATATTGCTTACCTGAAGCAGATCGCTTGCGTAGTTCAAAAGTCAAACCCGAAGTGTACACTCAGTAGAATGAGAAATACTCGAAGCTACGAGAAGCTGAATCACACATACAAATGTGATTCAGTCCGTATTTCCAAAGATCGTAAACGCTAACTTTCAAACACACACACACACACACACACACACACACACACACACACACACACACACACACACACACTGACACACACACACACACTGACACACACACACACACATGCAGGTAAACATCTGCAAGCCCTCTTAACATGATATAAACACACAGGCCGTGGCTGCAGCATGCACCAGTATTGCAGCACCTAAATTGTGACCAGTCATGAAAGCTCGTGATACTTATGTGAGCATGATCTAGCATATCCGGCATTATGTATACCATTTGGATTGAATTGGATTCCAGAGTACCGCATGATTGTTGGGTCCCAATAGCCTATGACACTTAAAATTGTTTTCAGAAAGTAACAGAAGGGTATATGAAGGTACTTGCAGCATGATCCATAAATATGAGATAGAGTGGTTGTCAAGTATGATCAATTAAAGGTCATACAGAAGGACATGTATGTGTTTTATCAATCCGAATTCGTTCAATTTAGTTTTTTTGACGTCCTGACATTCAGTTTTGTGGAACGATTGATTCAATTTATGCTTCCGTCACTATTGTGAGAAACGAAGACTTGGCTCATTAAGAAGTGAGGAGCCAAATTGAAAAAACTATTACCACTTTGCGGTGGCCCCATGTACCAGAAGTGCCCAATGATAAATGAGTCAACGAATGGTGATATCAAGACTGGATTTTTGAGAGCTTGAGAACAAGCTGAACATCGTTCTAGGCATAAGAACCTCTAGAGTAGTGGTTCTCAACGTGGGCCATATGGCCCCCTTAGGGGCAATGAGATTCTTTTTGGGGCCATAGGACTGAATTTAAAAATGGGGGCCACGGCAATACAAATGTTGAGAAGCACTGGTCTAAAGCAACTTCTGCGTTCAATCGTGTATTTCTGTAATAACATGATTAACGCTTATGCAAAAAAATTATATCTACGAATATAATTATTTGAATCTTAAGCGTTTGTTGGTTTACAAATTTACTGAGAAATAAAATTTCAATTTGAATATTCATCGGATGATATGAAGCATGTTCTATTTTCATTTTGAATTTTTGTCGTGTGTTTTCTAGTTCAAATATTCTATTGAAATTTGCCTATTATATACGTACTGTACGAACTTTTGCTCACTTCATAATTCTTCATTAAGCGTACCGATAAATACTCATTTTGTGCATCTTTCCTATGCTCACACTCCTATAAAACACACACACACACACACACACACACACACACACACACACACACACACACATGAACACACACACACACACACACACACATGAACACACACACACACACACACACACACACACACACACACACACACACACACACACACGCACACACGTACAGTGTATATAGCACACAGACGACAGGCTTCTCAGCGGGAGAAATTCAATTTCGAAACAGGTGCATCTTTCTCCCAGCGTGAGCGGCCCACCTCAGGTGCTTACTTGCGTCTCTTGTCTAATATGGATTGTGTTCAAATGTGTCTTTGTGCGTAGGAGATGAGCTGTACATGTGTGCGAG
Organism: Sacculina carcini; assembly: GCA_916048095.2. Taxonomy (NCBI): domain Eukaryota; kingdom Metazoa; phylum Arthropoda; class Thecostraca; family Sacculinidae; genus Sacculina; species Sacculina carcini. The sequence goes on along the minus strand of OU696582.1, from coordinate 2,368,961 downwards.
TGTGCGAGTGTGTGTTTGTGTGTGTGTGTGTGTGTGTGTGTGTGTGTGTGTGTGTGTGTGTGTGTGTGTGTGTGTGTGTGTGTGTGTGTGTGTGTGTGTGTGTGTGTGTGTGAGTTAGATGGCGCCGTGTCTTTGCAGTGTGCATTACCCATTTCACCAGGAAGATTGAGGAAGTTGGCCGCTTGCTTGTTTTGTAGCCATCGTAGTAAATGCACACGGAGTCACACGCTGACAGTGTCACCCTAGGTGAGGCTGTAATATGTGTCAGAATAAAACTGGCCAAACTGGTAATGCAATGTCTGTGGTGGAATCGGCTCGTGTGTGTGTGTGTGTGTTTTTGTGTGTGTGTTTGTCTGTGTGTAATGCACACACGCGCACACATTTACACAATATTGCATACATATTATACAACCACACACAACCACGCACATATACACACATATACACGAACACACACACAAGCACACACACACAATATATTACATACATATATATTACACACATATATATTTTATTATTATATATGGCTTAATCACAATTTGTCCACAACTTGTTAAATGTGTGTTATATTCAAATGTATCTGTGACAATACACGTTAAAGAAATAATCAAACACACACACCCACACACACACACAATATTGGATACCATTTGTGCCTACAGTATGGTATGAAGTTGAACATGTGTGCTTAAACTTTATTTTCGAGAAAAATTAACCTAAAAATAAACCTAAAAATAACCTATGAGCTTTAATGATATTATCACTTTTGTATCGCTTTATCACATGTTCATCACCCCTTTGTTGATTAGCGCGCTATATCAAATACACGCTTCGTTGGTTTGAGAGCCTAAAACGTAACCTAATAACCTATAAAAAGTAACCTAAGTATACCAAACCTGCTTAAAATAACCTCCTTCAAAAGAGGTCAATTTCTGTTTGCAATTCTGAAGGAAGAAAATCACTCACCACTCTTTTCTATCCTCTTTCCGAGTTGGTACTATTTTTCCACCCTCTCTCCGATCTGGTACCATTTTTACAACAAACCACCAAAAGTGACTTCATATTATTTGGCTAACATCGCAAAAAGGAGCATAACTATTCAAATGTACTGTTAAAATGTACTGCACTTTACTGTACAGTAAAGTGGAAGGCTAAGATATAGGCGGAATACACTACTTGCTAATGTAAATATTTTTAGTAACGGTCGTAATAGTTTCCTTTATATTGTTTCAATGATACTTTTTGTATATTAGTGTGAGCGTAAACACTGCATATGTTGATGCCCCCGTCCTACCCTATGTAGCACCCTGTGCTCACAGTCTTGTAAACGTCAAACGTGGGAAAATGGCGCTATCTCGCCCTGAAAATCACGTGCTAATTCCTGTTCAAGTAAATGCGTACTGTCAAGTGCTACAGTGCAGTATCTGGTATATAGAGCTCACACATCGTACTCTACCACGCTCCAAACATACCCTCCGGTTCGTGGACATTTCCTAAAATGGAATTACACTATCCTGCGTACCCAAAAACGTATAAATCTCCAGTAGCACAGATATTAAGGTGAAGATCAATTGTTAAATCCCAACAGCAAAAATTCGGACATTTCTTGATCTTCAGACCTGATATTTCATCTCGTTTCTATTTTATCCTCATTTATACCTTTTTGTGTTCCTTATCTGCAAAATGTCACCAAACGTCGTGAAAAATTTACCTAATAACAAGAAAAATAACAAAAGTAACCTAAAAGCAAAAAAAGTAACCTAACCATGAAGAAGTAACTTTTGGTGACATAATAACATTTTTAATAATTATCGTACACAACCTTTTCATGCAGTTTCAGGTAGCTTATGAAAAAGTGACCCTTAGGTGAAAAACAAACTTTATTAACTTTTGGCAGCCCTAGTAATCATCCTCTTGGTCAGGATAAGCTGCTTGAAAATTTTCAACATTTGATTTTCTTGTGTAATCTCTCATTCCAATTTACAGGTGTGTATGTGTGTGTGTATGTGTGTGTATGTGTGTATGTGTGTTAGAGAGTGTCTGTGTGTATGTATGTGTGTGTGTGTGTGTTTGAATTATCGAGGATGTCCAGCTTTGTAAGCGGCTTACACCATTGACACACACACACACACTAACACACATAAACACACACATACACACACAGATAAACACACACACACACACACACACAGACAGACAGACAGACAAACAGACAGACAGGCAGACAGACAGACAGAGAAAGAGTATATCTGGATGGCGTAGCAAATTGGGTGTCGTACTCGAAAATTAGGCGAATTTCCCTGCGGAGAGCGACGTCTGGATCAAGCGGCCCTTGTGGCCCACAAGGCGGTCACATGATTGAGCAACGCCCGTGAAAGCCATCAACGGCAAGCTACAACAAGGATGATACTCACAAACACACGAACACACACACACACACACACACACACACACACACACACACATTCACATACACATCATATGTGTGCTGAAATCTACGTTGGCTAATGTCCTTACCCCAAGGAGTCAGGTCATCAAAATAGCGGAAAATATATATTCCATGTAAACTATATGTGTGTGTGTGTGTGTGTGTGTGTGTGTGTGTCTTTGGGTGTGTCAGTGAGCGTATATACGATTGCCATACTCGTGGGAATGTAAATTCTCCGTACTCAATGAGGTCAATTTGACACGGCAATTTGAGATGCTGGTGTACGGATACTCCTGTCCGCACACATCAAAGCATTTCAGAATCGAACGCTCACAAACTCGCGTACACCAACTGACAATGAAGTGATAGAAAATGAGCGATGTCGGATCGCAAAACGGCCGGGGACTTCTGTAGAATCCGACTTGACCAGCTAGAGGCAGACGGCTCACAAAACGATCAATATTAGCCGAAATAACACAGCTTTGTTGAGCACTGGCTCCGAACGACATCCAACGAATTTTACCTTCTCACTCCCTTCACTTCATCGGGCTGCTGGAGATCTGTCAGGAAGTCTTCACAGCGCAACACAGAGACCCGCTCTCTTCATCTTCATCATCAGCACCATCATCATCGACATCACCAAGAGCGACAGTGCAGAACGGTGCAGACACAAGACGTTCTTCCCGCAGAGAGCATCTAGCGGGTTCAGAGTCACGTAAACGTTTCACAGAAAGGAAATATAGATTTAATTACTCCTATGTATCAAGCACTTACGATGAAATTGAGTAGCACTCAAACAAAAATGTATGTAGACAAACAAATGTAGCAGCTGCATATGTACCTCCACGTAGAGGGCATGGAGACAAGAAGAGTAGGAGAAAGAGAGTTGGACACAGAGAGTAGGAGACAGAGAGGAGTATGGAGACAAGAAGAGTAGGTTCAGAGAGGAAGAAGTACCAGCGCAATGGAAAACAGGGAATGTTATACCGATTTATAAGGCAGGAGACATCGAGGAGCCACTAGACTACAGAAAGACTACAGAATTTCAAGGAAGATAGGTTTGAGAGTGGGTTGGAGAGAGGACTGTACGAGCACAGCTCATCTCCTGTGCTAAACAAATAGGTGGGTACACACACACACACACACACAAATACATATATATTTGTAAACTCAGCACAGTGTGTACACACAAGCACACAAACAGACAATTTCACATCATACGTATTATTATTTCCCGTTGCTCTGAATATATAAAAACCACCAGATGCGACAATAAATCATTTACTCGACTAATCGTGTTCATATTCATCGTAGTCAGCAAAACACCCACACACACAAACACATAAACATACACATAAACATACACGGACATTCAGTTTCTCATCAGACGCATTATTATTTCCCTTTGCTCTGAATATATAAAAACCACCGGATGTACCAATAAATAATGTATTCGGCTAATCGTGCTCATGTTAATCGTAGTCAACAAAAAAAACACACACATACACACCGTGCATACGCACATACGACAACATCGTAGACAAAGCACACGCGAAATATATAGTGTGTGTTGCGACCCACAGATGACCGCTGAAAGTAACCTCTGACCGAACACACAGACGATGAACGAAATTTCGCCATCATAGGCAGACTCCCCACTGAATGGTATCGCAAGATTTCTTGGACTCTGTTGGCAATTGTTTAAGTCAGTTTTGATGCAGAAAAGTTGCAGAGATGTTTGGCATCAATCGCTGAACGCATACAAATGGAGAATAATTCATGAGATTTGGTTGCACAAGTTGCAAAGTTGGTTGTGTTGGATAGTGCTGCAGGGTGTCTGTCTGTTGAATGCGTAATATTTGCCATTTGCCTAGGCGGAAGCTTTCGCTCATGTGGAAATGACACTTTCAGACACCGAAAACAAACCAAGCAAACAAACAAACAAGCATGAATTCTATATAGCGCCAAGTAGAGCAGAGCCGCGTGAAAGAGTAAAACTGGTGCGAACAATATAAAGGAGTATTAGCTCTTAGAGGGAAAATAAATAAGCCAACAAAAATAAAACACATGATAATAAAAGACAAAAACGAGTATAAAAACAGCAAAAGAAATACCTTACACAGTAGCATACTTCACATCACACATCACATCATACATTAACACTGGTAACCAAGAAAAACGAATGTAGAGAGAACAAGATTTAGTGCTGTCGGAATGGGGGAGTTAGAGGTGTGGGCAAAGATAGCAAAAATTTGTGCAGATCAAAAGAGAATGAGGAGTATGATTTTTGCCTCAGGACATGAGGAGGAAGTTGATTGTAAAGACGGGGAGCAGAAAAGTAGAATGACTTGGCTGAACAGTTTGACTCATGAAGAGCAGGAGGAGAAACAAGAGGTACAGCACGACGAATGGAAGGTCGCTCGTTGCACTGTAGGAGGGTAAGTAAGTAGGAAGGAGGAGAAGGCGATTGAAGAAGCTTATATACAAGAGAGCAAAGCTTATGATGGATCCTCGAAGGCACTGGCAGCCAGCTTAGTTGCCCAATATGTACAGAGGTAGGTGTCCTAGGTGGAAGACGCAAAACGAATCGACAGGAAAGATTGATGATTGTCTGAAGTGAGCGAAGAGATTTTTGAGGTAGGTGAAAAAATAGAGAATTGCAATAGTCGAGACGGGAAAAGATATAGGAATTAACAAGAAGCAGTGCAGACGATTCGTCGATGTGACGGCGTATAGGGTATACTTGGCGCAAGATGAATCGACAGGATCGGGTAAGGTTTGAAAGATGCTGGGAGAAGTCAAGTGAAGGATCAAAGACAATGCCCAAACTACGAATATGAGAGGAGAGGGACAAATGAAGACAGTCTGGAGAAATCCTGGGAGGGTGAAATATAATATACTCTGTCTTATCTGGATTCAAGAGGAGATCTCTGGAGGTCGCCCAGGCAGCTATGTTGGAGATAAGTTAGTCAATGAGATAACTGTTAGAGGACGAAAAAGGGAAGTAAATTTGGATATCATCCGCATAAATGTGGAAAGATATAGGATAGGTGCGGAGGATCGGACAAAGATAAGAAACATAAAGATTAAACAAAAGAGGACCGAGGAGAGAGCCTTGGGGAACACCCAAAAGAATAGGAGAAGAAGATTCAGAGTTACAGCGTATCGAAAACGACCGATCAGCAAGATAGGATGTCAATAGAGACAGCGCGGAGGAAGAAAGACCAGCATGCCGTAGATCCTGGCGGAGAATAGAGTGGTTCACAAGGTCAAAAGCGGAAGAAAAGTCAAGCGAAATGAAAAGCACAGAATTACCCACGGAAAAAGATGCAAGTATATCATTAAGCAGAGAGAGGAGCAGAGTTTCAGTTGAGTGTCCGGAAACGAAACCAGCTTGACATGGATCTAGGGCCGAATATATGCAAGGGCGGAGCTGAGGAAGAGGAATTAGGCAAGAAATAGCAAAGAAATAGGCCTATAATTGCTGGGGATGGAAGATTCAAGGGATGGGTTTTTGAGAATAGGTGAGACAATGGCGTGTTTAGATGCTAGGAAATTTCCATGAAGAAAAGAAGTATTTACAAGATGGGTAAGCACAGGAGCAAGCAGTAAGATGGAGTCAGAGGGGGCACGAAAGTTGATTGGGTCAGAGGGGCACCTGAATTTTTTTTAGCTTACTTAGAAGCTGGATTGTCATCGCAGGTGTGATAGGTGAAACATGAGGAAACATGAGGAACTACACTCGAAATGTGCATGGTCAGGAGTTTTGGGGAGGATCAGGGGAAGGAGAGTTGGCACATTTTTTGGCCAAGTCTAGCCCCCGCGCCAAGTCACACTTTTGCACCGCTTGACACTGCTAGAACCACTGAGATTCATTATGTCATGTTTACTTTTATCTTGTCAGTTTGATTCAGTGAGCATTGTTTGAGGTCTTTGCAATAAAATTGAGCATTAAATCAAAAACATAGTATCTATCAATTGTGGACCACAAGTGTAAGTGGTAGTTAGTCGCTGGAAGCTGTGTGAATTGAAATGAGTTTAGGCAACTCTAGGTATGTTACCTAAAAACCGAATATTTTCTGCTTTTCATGAATTATTTTTCTTCATTAAGGTATTAATAAATGACCTTTTCAATATTACACGTGAAGAAATATATACTTTCAATTAAACTCATTTTTATGTATTAAAATCCAACATATGTGGACAATTGAGGTTCATCACAAAACAAAACATAAATACAAGCAAAAATCTGGAAAAAATATGTTTTAATTATATAAAAAAGTATACACACGCAGCCAATAGAAAATAAACGATTTTCTTGCATCTCTAGGCAGGCCGCAGTCATAGCTTACAAGTCTTCTTATGCGCATGCGTTTAGGTGGTAGGCAGTCGGCATGATGAAGGTACGAACTGATAGTTTGCGCATGTGCATTTTGCGCTGAAAATCCGAACAAACTGAGACGGCAGCATCCTGGAGCGTCATTCTTGTCCGGCTCTTGCAAACGCTGACAATCCGTTCCCAATCCCAGCAACAGCGGCCTAAGTCCTCTGGTCAGCCACAAAGTGCGACAGAACGCGAAGCTCTGGTTGCTTAGGTTCAGGAGTCGATTATTATTTCGGTGATACGGTTTGTGCTGTACAGAATCAGGTATTTATACAGGGAACATATGATATTGGAACTGACACAAAACGCGGAATAATCCACAAAAATAACTGGCTTGCTTTAGCTTTTCAGAATAATCTTGATTTTCCACAACATCGTAAAGAAATACAATAAATTCAACTGTGAAAGAAGTTCCAGCAGACTTAATATCAGGATGTCACAAGAAACGAAACTTAACCATTTTGGATTGATGCATTTAATTTCCCACTTGGCCCCACCTCCATTTCCCATCAATGGGGAATTGCCCACATGTTACCGATCACTGTCTTATAGCAATGCTCCAGTACAATACCACATGTTTGCAACGTAAAGCTTAATCGTTTACAAATTGCAAATACATGTTGAGCAATATAGTACTATATTACCATCTGCTATTGAAATTTATGCCGTTTTATTTGGATTTATTATTATTATGGTCGTATTTATATTGATACTACATATCTGCACTATATATAGCAGCATTATAAGTACAACTACACACATTAAAACGATGATATAAGAATTGACAAAATTTAATATGCCACTTTTCAAAATTAAAAATATCAATCGCACGACGTGTGCAAAACTCTACACGCTATTTGAACATGGGCGTGAATGAGTTATATGAGGCGCTTTTCTCGTGGATGACATTATTATCTGATTGTTGGATTACGTGGTGTAGTGGTAACACACCCGCCTCACAAAGCGGGAGGTCCGTGGTTTGAATCCCGGCGGAGGATAGTTTCTTTGGGCGAACTCTATAATCCAACAGCCCCTGTCCACCCAGCAGTAAATGGTATCAGATATCAGTCATGTGTTGTGCCATGCATTCTGGGGAGGTGGTTCTCTCTAATACCTCTTCCGTCCTTGTGGCGCCATAGCGTGGAGATGATTGGTTCTGCGGTGGCAGCGAGCTGCACGGGACACACCTGTGTGTTCATAAGCTTCGACTTCTTCCCGTGAAAGAGTTGTCAAGTTAACGCCTTTCACTTTTATAATGGCATCTTGTGTAGGGCTGCTGTTGTATATTTATTGCCGATTGTGTCATGCAGATGAATTCCGCCACGACAAATTCAAGTTGTTGAGTGTTATTTCTGCTTGAAATTTCAGTACTTTCTCGAATTATCCCAAGATAAATTTGTATACTACTCCTATCATTATATTAATTACAGGCAAGTCCTGTGACAATGGGTTGAGACCAAGCACTATTACCACCCTGTGCGGTGGCCCATGTAACAGAAGCCACCAAAAGATGTGGAGAGTTTGAGAAATACGAGTTTAGTTAGGAAAATGGGAGCTTATAGAGAACGAGATCAAAGTCAAGCACGAATATCCAATCAAAACACTAAATGAAAGTCAATATACACAAAAACATAACAAACAAGGAAAAAATATTAATATAAAACAATATTGCATATAATAATAATAAGTAAAATGTAATAATATATTATTGAAACTAAGAAAACCTAATCGAAATGTAATTGTCAATATGAAAAACACATGTAAGCCCATGCATCATAGCTTGACGCTTCCAGTGTTACCTTGGAATGAAAGGTTTTGTGGACACATTGACGTTCTCATCCGGAGAATTGTGGTGGTGAGCTTTAAATATATAGACTTTAGGATACCACATTCACCAATGTCGCAAGCATTCGCATACACAACCTTTATATCCTCGGTTTTTCACTTTTGTGAGGGCGTTAACCGTACACCCGATTACCGTATTTTCCCGTCTATACGACACCTTTGTGTATGAAAGACCTCCTCAATTTTTAGACAAAATTCCGGCCGTTATTTTTTAGTAATCACTAACTATATTTATCGAAGGAATCATTACAATAGCTACCAATAGCCTCGAAATAGCTACCAATAAAGGTTAGGCTAAAGGACCACGTGACAGCTGATACACGGGAAGAAGCCGAAGCTTATGAACACACAGGTGTGCCCCGAGCAGCTCGCTGCCACCGCAGAACCGACCCTCTCCACGTTATGACGCCACAAGGACGGAAGACGTATTAGAGAGGACCACCTCCCCAGAATACATGATACAACACATGACTGATATCTGGTACCATTTACTGCTGAGTGTTCAGGAGCTGTTGGATTTTAGAATTCGCCCAAAGAAATTCTGTAGGCGCCATTCCTTCCATGTAAATATTAATGTGTTATATTCTTGTATTTAGGCGCACACTTATATTATATATATATACATGCTACGTTATTCGTTAAACTGTGGTATAAATTTGATGAAAAATGTTGTAGCACGTTATTCCAAACTATTGTATGAGCGAAACATGTGTAGTGTATTGAACCATGTCCTAGGGAACCACACATAATTAAAACATATTCTTGTTTTGTGTTTAAATGTTTTATATATATGCATAAGTGACGTTAGTATAGTTTTCGAATTGTGTACGTCCATGTTCGCTTGTTCATATGCATCAACGTGCATGTGTATTTGCTGTTCATATGTGTTGCCTATTTAGATATACTGTAATGTATTGTGCATGTGGATGTACGTGTTGCGCCCCGGTCCTCTATTCATTTAGTCGCGTGCTTTGCGCAAAAGCACAACCGTTTAGACCAATATCAGCTCGAGCTTATGTGGTTGTCGGACACACTTCCGGCGCGCTCCGACAACGGCATGAATCATCGGGCTATATAAGGGGGCGCAGAATGCTGGGTGAAATCATTGTTCCTGCGCACTCGCCACTCTCTCCAGCAACACTGCAAGCACATCTACAGCTGCTCCTCTGCAATACTCGCCTTGTGTTTAATGTTATTTCGCCGTGCTGTTTTGCCAGTCTACGCTGTACTTGCTAATACACTGGAAAAACCCAGCTGCTTTTTCTGCACTGTAACGTATCCATAGCATCTCTTCACGCCTTTTTAAAGGCGCATCGTTTAGCGATTACACCTCATATGCGCCTTTATAAAGGCCAATTTTGTCAACGAATTCCGCAATTTTACGCCTTGCTAAAGGCGACTAATTAGTGAATTCTTGCGCAATCGCGGTGGCCGTGTGCAACACTCCGTGCAGCTGGTTTTTTACGCCGGTTGCCATGGCTACCAACAGTGGTGACTCCCGGCTTGCGGACACTCTCGAGAGCGCAATGTCCCCTGACGCAACTGCGCAAACGGCTACTTACGAAGTACGCCCGATGGCTACATTCCGCCTGCCACCATTTTCAGCTGAAGAACCCGAGATGTGGCTCATTCAGGTCGAGTGCGCATTCGATATCGCTGGGATTTCATCTGACGAGACCCGCTTCAAGATGATTGTGGCAAATCTTCCCATCACAGTGGCAGCTCAAGTGAAGGATGTCATTCGCACATCAAGATCCTTTGCTGCGTTGAGTACCGCCCTGCAGTCTCGTCTGGCACAATCGCGGACGTCTCGCCTGGAAGCTCTGCTTTCACGACAGCAGCTGGGCGACCAACGACCATCGACGCTACTGCGCTCCATGCGCAACGAGCTGGCAGCGGCAGGCGACACGCCAGAAGACACCGGCTTGCTGCGCACGCTGTTTCTACAGCGATTACCCCAAGGGACACGAGCAGCACTCTCCCTTCTGCCAACATCTGCTCACCTCGACGAGCTGGCCAACGCCGCCGATCGCTACCTGGAGGCTACACAAGCAGCCCAAGCAGTGGCAGCTATTTCTCCTACGGCACCATCATCCAACGACAACATGGCTGTCCTGCTCGCCAAAATTGAACAACTCGAGCTTTCACACAAACGCATTGAATCGGAAATGGCAGCCCGCGACAAGGCGACAAGGCCAAATTACGAGCGTTTCCCGGCAAGGCACAGGAGCAACTCACGAGACAGAATTCGGCGCCGTTCCCCATCACCGGATGCTCGCTCACGAGACAGCTCACCGGTACGCTGTAGCATGAACCAACCACGTCTGTGTTTTTATCATGCCCGGTTCGGCTCATCAGCGCGTCGCTGCACGCCTCCTTGCTCGTGGCATTTAAACTAACAAGCCACCAACACATCGCGCAGTGCACTGGTGGCTCACGTACAAGCGCACCTCTTCTCTTCATCAAAGACGAGACATCCGGCCGTCGGTTCCTGATTGATACAGGCGCACAAGTCAGTGTAGTGCCTAGAAACTTTGTACCGCGACGCACCAAGCTGCAGACACCACGACCAGACCAACAACTCCAAGCTGCTAATGGCTCGAAAATTTCCGTCTTCGGTACGTACGAAGCCACCATGGTCTTTAATTATCGCACGTTCGTCTGGTGCGTGCTTGTAGCCGACGTCAGCATGCCCATACTCGGCACTGATTTTCTCGCCGCTAATGAACTGGTTGTCGACGTCTCCAAGAAGCAGCTGTTGCACAAAGGTCACGTGTGCGCCAGCGTGTCAGCCTCACGTATCGCTTCACCAGGCATACGTTTTGTCAAGGACAGCAATTCCAGCCCATACAAACGCTTACTCGATTCTTTCCCTGAGATCACTCAAGAGCGCGCAACTGGTGCAGTCAAGCACAATGTGACTCACCACATAGTGACCAAGGGCCCACCGATCCACATTCGTCCTCGGCGTTTAGCCCCCGATAGAGCCAACATCGCCAGGCAAGAATTTGACAAAATGCTGCGCTTGGGTATCATTCAACCGTCCAAGAGTGCTTGGTCATCGCCTCTCCACATGGTACCCAAGAAACTGCCCGGCCAATGGAGACCGTGCGGCGACTACCGGGCACTCAACGCACAAACGCTTCCGGACCGATACCCACTACCGTACCTGCGAGACTTTTCTGCAAAACTCAGTGGCTGCAACGTGTTCTCCACAGTGGACCTGGTTCGCGCATACCACCAGATCCCCGTTGAACCAGCAGACGTCGCAAAGACAGCCATCGCCACGCCGTTTGGTCTGTACGAGATGGTGCGAATGCCATTCGGCCTGCGCAACGCCGGTTCAACGTTCCAGCGTTTCATCGACGAAGTTCTGCGCGATGTTGACGGCTGCTTCGCATATCTCGATGACATTTTGGTGGCATCAACAAACGAAGACGAGCATCTAGGACACCTCCGCGCCTTGTTTCAGAAATTGCAGTCCTACGGCGTAGTGATCAACAGAGACAAGTGTGTATTTGGTCGCGACACGGTCTCTTTCCTCGGACATCGTGTCACACCCGGCGGAATTTTCCCACTCGACGACAAGGTGCGTGCAATCAGGGAATTCCCACAGCCGACCAGTCAGTCTCAGCTTCGCCGGTTTCTGGGTATGGTGGCGTATTATCACCGTTTTATACCCAACGCAGCTGCCATACTACAACCCCTGCACGCTCTTCTGACACACCGCGCCAAACGGTCCAAAGCCCCGGTAGCATGGACACAACAGAGCCTCGACAGCTTCAATGCAGCTAAAACAGCTCTAGCCGACCGTAGTATGCTTGCACATCAAATCCCCGGTGCTCCCTTGAGTATCCTGGTCGACGCGTCGGACACTGGTGTTGGCGGAGTACTGCAGCAACACACCAATGGTGAGTGGCAGCCTCTCAGCTACTTTTCAAAGACGCTGACGTCTACTGAACGGCGATACAGCACATTCGGCAGAGAACTGCTCGGAGTGTACATGGCCATTCGCCACTTCCGCTACACGATCGAAGGGCGTGACGTGGTCGTGTTCACCGATCACCGCCCTCTCGTGCATGCCCTGCCTTCAGTATCAGAGAAATACTCGCCTCGCGAGTTGCGGCATTTGGATTTTATAAGCCAGTTTGTGTCGGAGATCCGGCACCTACCCGGCAACAAAAATACAGTGGCGGATGCACTCTCGAGAACAACAGCTGTACTGACTGTTCCGTCGTGCCCAGTCGACGACTACGTCTCCCTAGCTGCGGCTCAACGGGAAGACGCTTCATTGGGAACGCTTCGCAACGCGACGTCATCGCTGAAGCTACGCGATGTCATGTTCGGCGAAGCAAAAGTTTTGTGCGACGAGTCTACCGGTCGACCTCGCCCAGTGCTTCCGACAGCATTACGCCGGCCGTACACTTCTTCTCTGCACAATCTTTCACACCCAGGCATCGATGCAACTGTGAAGCTTGTCTCGTCACGCTTCGTGTGGCCGAACATGGACCGCGACGTGCGCAAATGGACCCGAACATGCCTACAGTGTCAACGAGCGAAAGTTACCCGTCACACGAAAAGTGCGGTGCAACCATTTCAGCCACCTGGAGAACGCTTCAGTCACGTGCACGTGGACATTGTCGGACCGCTGCCGCCGTCACAAGGTCAGTCATACCTCCTCACATGTGTGGACAGATTTTCGCGCTGGCCGGAAGCCATTCCTTTGCCAGACATTCGCGCAGTCACAGTTGCACGCGCGTTTCTCCACCAGTGGGTCTCACGCTTTGGCGTGCCGACAACCATCACAACAGATCGCGGGGCACAATTTGAATCGTCTCTGTGGTCCGAACTCACTCGACTACTTGGCTGTCAGCGCATACGCACCACCAGTTATCATCCAAGCAGCAACGGCATGGCTGAACGCTTCCATCGGCAGCTCAAATCAAGTTTGCGCGCTGCTGAAACATCTTCATGGATGGACATTTTGCCCATGGCATTACTGGGTATACGGTCAACGCACAAAACTGATGTCGGCGCCTGCTCGGCCGAACTGGTCTACGGAGCGTCCCTGCGACTTCCTGGCGAGTTGATCAGTGACTCAACGCAGACAGCCAGTGATCCCGCTTCGTTCGCTTCATCGCTGCGCAATCACATGCGCAAACTCCGACCACGACTTCCACGAGCAGTCAACCAGCCATCGTTCGTTCCGGCAGCACTGAAGACGGCAACACATGTGTTTGTCCGTCGGGACAAGCACAGATACCCACTCGACTGTCCGTACGACGGGCCGTTTCCCGTCATTCATCGTACAGACAAACTCGTCACGATTAAGACAAACAGCGAGCGCGCGGTCGTCTCCATCGATCGCTGCAAACCGGCCTTCGTCGAAGACGTGCAGCCAAACTCGCCAGCTTCAACCCCTGCGACGCCAGATGATCGAGATGACGGTGACAACACAGAACTGTTCGTGCCTCCAACAACCGTGCCACGGACACCGACATCTGCTGCAGACCCTATCAGGTCAGGTCATGAACACACAGCTACACACACCAACACACACACGCATCCACAGTCCATTTTGCGTACTAGGAGCGGTCGTGCCGTGCGCCCACCTGTGCGTTATCGCAGTGTCTCGTTTCTCCTCGACACTTCTAGGGGGAGGGCCCTGTAGGCGCCATTCCTTCCATGTAAATATTAATGTGTTATATTCTTGTATTTAGGCGCACACTTATATTATATATATATACATGCTACGTTATTCGTTAAACTGTGGTATAAATTTGATGAAAAATGTTGTAGCACGTTATTCCAAACTATTGTATGAGCGAAACATGTGTAGTGTATTGAACCATGTCCTAGGGAACCACACATAATTAAAACATATTCTTGTTTTGTGTTTAAATGTTTTATATATATGCATAAGTGACGTTAGTATAGTTTTCGAATTGTGTACGTCCATGTTCGCTTGTTCATATGCATCAACGTGCATGTGTATTTGCTGTTCATATGTGTTGCCTATTTAGATATACTGTAATGTATTGTGCATGTGGATGTACGTGTTGCGCCCCGGTCCTCTATTCATTTAGTCGCGTGCTTTGCGCAAAAGCACAACCGTTTAGACCAATATCAGCTCGAGCTTATGTGGTTGTCGGACACACTTCCGGCGCGCTCCGACAACGGCATGAATCATCGGGCTATATAAGGGGGCGCAGAATGCTGGGTGAAATCATTGTTCCTGCGCACTCGCCACTCTCTCCAGCAACACTGCAAGCACATCTACAGCTGCTCCTCTGCAATACTCGCCTTGTGTTTAATGTTATTTCGCCGTGCTGTTTTGCCAGTCTACGCTGTACTTGCTAATACACTGGAAAAACCCAGCTGCTTTTTCTGCACTGTAACGTATCCATAGCATCTCTTCACGCCTTTTTAAAGGCGCATCGTTTAGCGATTACACCTCATATGCGCCTTTATAAAGGCCAATTTTGTCAACGAATTCCGCAATTTTACGCCTTGCTAAAGGCGACTAATTAGTGAATTCTTGCGCAATCGCGGTGGCCGTGTGCAACACTCCGTGCAGCTGGTTTTTTACGCCGGTTGCCATGGCTACCAACAATTCTACTCCGCCGGGAGTTGAACCACGGATCTCCAGCTTATGAGGCTAGTGCGCTACCACTACAGCACGGAATCCAAGCCTAACCTAACCTAGCTCTGCACTTTCTCGCCATGCATATACTCTGCTCTAATACAACTTGTACCTTAGGTTCTATTTGGCTTTGTTTTGCTTCTTTGCTTTAGTTCACAACCTCTGTTCATTTCTTTACCTTTGTTATATCTGTGATCTGACCTCTGTGTCTCCGTGTTTCTATCCCTCTGTGTTAGCTCTGGCTTGTCTTTTTCACAAGCTCCTGTATAAATTGAATCATCACTTTTACAACTCTTTTTCACCTGTTAATCGCGCCTTTGCAGAGTAGTGCGCTGGAACAACTACAAGATTTGGTTGTTCGGTTTTTTTTTCTTGTCAGGACATGAAAAAGACATCTGTGCTGGTGGGAGTGATGGCCACGCTGTTAGTGCTGGTGCATGTAGTGTGCTCTGCGACGGCACTTCGAGTGGACAACGACCATATCTATCGCTCGACCCGAGATCGCGAGGACATGGTGAAAACTCTGACGCTGCTGCGCAAACTGGAGAACATCTACTCGGAGCTATCCCGGCCCAGGTCGGCTCGCACCAGTGGCAAATCCAGAGTGCAATTTTGAGAAGGGCTGAAATAGTTTTGTGGGGGGCATGCATCATTATACAACGTTTTTGCGATAATGCCTATATCAATGAATTCTACAAAAAAAGTTGTTTGACCTATCTTAGTGAGCCTCTTGGTTATGAGGAGTTGATGGAAATATTGCGGGGGCCACACACTTACACACACACACACACACACACACACACACACACACACACACACACACACACACACATGCACACACACACAGGTATCAGTGGCGTACCCAGAAAATGTCAAAGGAGCCCAATATGGTGTTTCTAAAGATCTTCGCTTTCCGGTTCCCAGAAGTGACAAGGAATGTTTTGTACACATTGATCATAGACACACACACACACGCACGCACACAGGCACAAAGACACATTCATAAAAGCAATGGGTATCATCCCATGAACGCGAAGGTCCTAAGGTGCGGTATACTTGGTGAACTTAACGCACGCAAAAACAGTAAAACTCAATTTCGTGTATTGATTATATTATTTAAATTATCTGTTAGACTGGAATTAGATTGTTAGATGTTATGCTATTAAAACCAAATATAACGCCATCGGTATATTTTTGTATACGTTTGATTTGTGAAATTATGAATGAATCGTTATATGTACATTATTTATTATATTTATTTACTATATATTTTGTTTTATGCAGATTTGGCAAACGGACCACTGCGGACGACAACGACCATCGGGTAATATGCAAGCATAACAAACATACACAAACATCAGCTCAAGCCCAATGGTCCACACACCAACACATACACACACACACACATACACACACACACATACACATACACACACACACACACACACACACACACACACACACAACGATTGTCTGAACTAACACATACGACTAACACCACTTGGGCCAGGAGTTCTGAACCGGAAATAGATTTACCCCTTGGGAGTATGGTAAACAAAAAGTCTGGGATCTGGGTCTCCATTTCTGAGCACTGGAATAAATTGTCAATGGCTTATATATAATATAATTATAAATAGTTATGTTTTTTCCCAGTAATCTGTATTTAAAGTACAGTAAATTCAAGCGGTTGAAATACTCGTACATCTGGAAGATATACAGACAATTAATATTATTGGTGATAATTATTTGAACAGTCAAGTAAATGGGGTATTCGACGATATTGGACAATCCATTGGGGGGTATGAAACCATTAAAATGTTAAGAACACCAGTTGTAGACACTTTGGCGTTGAATGTCTGAATTTGCTTGCATGTGATCAAATAATGTATTTATGCTAGCGAAGCCATTATAATTCACATTATTTGTACTCACTCTGTTTTTCTAGTGGCCCCTAAACTACTGGAGTCCAGCATATAATCGAAGGTAGATGGAAAACGGAAGATGAAGGTCTTACCTGACTGCACATTTGGATGCTGTCGTCATCCGAAGCCATGAATGTGTGATCAACTGTCAATATTTAGCCCAAGTTTCGCCTATCTCCACGCACGAATCTCTTGTTGTAGGAATTGTGACTTTTGAGTGTTAATTGGCCGTTAGAAAAATTACGCACACGCATATGCACTCTTCCCTCAGTAATCAAACAGGTGCACACACAATATATATATATATATATATATATTAATGTTTGAGTGAGTAAATGTGATAGTTTGTGTCAAAAGTTAATCAAACATGTAACGCAACTATACGCATTAAGGAATATATTAGGTCAACAAATTTGGCAATCATTATATTGGACTGCGATGGATTTATATGTTTTTGCTTTCATTGTAGAATGAGTATTGGATAGTTTGGCGTGGTCTAAATATATGTTCACGTTATCATTGAAAAAACAGCTGTTGAACACATGATTTGCACATAAATGTATTGTCACGAATAAATGTTCTGAAACATACATTTGTTTTGCTGGTGTTATATCATTTTTTGTATTTATTGCTGTATTATTTTGACACCATTGGAGTATTTTTTTCATTTCAAACACAATTTCAATATCATCTGGACATAGTCAAGCATAAGATATTGTAATACAAATAACGCAACGCTCACATCCGTTTTGATCAATAGCAATGTAATGCAAGCTCATATATACGACGTTAAAGTGTCAGAAAATGAGATAAACCAATGCAACACAACTCAATATGTCAATAAACGCGTATGCCACAGTCCAGTGTTTCTCAACCTTTTACCTTACCGTGGCTCCGTTGAGCAAAATACGGGTACCTGTGGAAGATTTATTAAATGGGTAAATGGTTAAATGCCTAAGTGGCAGCAGCTACACGGGAAGAAGCCGAAGCTTATGAACACACAGGCGTGCCCCGTGCAGCTCGCTGCCACCGCAGAACCGACCCTCTCCACACTACGGTGCCACAAGGACGTAAGACGTATTAGAGAGGGCCACCTCCCCAGAATGCATGGCACAACTCATGACTGACATCTGGTACCATCATTTTCTGCTGGGTGGACAGGGGCTGTGGGATTGTAGAACTCGCCCAATGAAATTCTGCTCCGCCGGGCTTCGAACCACGGACCTCCCGCTTGTGAGGCGGGTGTGCTAACAACTGCACAACGGAGTCCACAAATTAATCGTTAGATCAATTTAAGACAGTATTGAAATAAAACCAAGATATAATCAAACTTCTATTCGAACACTTTATGGAGGTATATTTTACGCAAATACATTTTTCATTACATAAAAACATTGAATGAAGATATAATTTACTATACATTTTAAATTATAATTGTTTTCAGTGGCATCCTTGTGACCGATGCAAAGTCGTTAATGTATCAACGCTTGGCCCGAATGTCGTCAGAGAGAAATATAAATCAATATGTTAGCTGGGGTCCAGTCACCATATTATTCGAGTGTGCAATATGGTGTTTGTGCTCTGCAACAATGCACATTGCGTAAAATATACCAGCCTGTCTGGAAAAGTATGCCTATCGAGGAAATAATATCGGTTTGTCGTCCAGTTGTGGCTCTGATTGGCAATTGGACAAGTGGGTGCCCTTAATTGGTCATCCACCTGCTGATTGGTAGTGTGTTGCAAGTGAGCTGTGTACTTATAAGCTGTCTGGTGTTTGTGCCAGCATTTTGTGTGTGAAATCTACACACAAGCCCAGTGTATCCCCGCGACCCCCAGGACAGATCCAGAGGCTCCATGAAACCCCTAGTAAGTGTAAGAGTAGTTAGAAAAACCCTTTATGCTGAATTCTTATCACATTCAATACTTTAATGCCATCATTGTTGAATTTATTCGATAATACAAACAAAAGACATCAGGTGTTCATAACATATAATTTTTTGCAAATTTCAACGGATGCCTTATATATATAGCTTATATAGCCTTTACCTTTTTGCTCAGATGTTTTCACCTGAGCTTGTATTATGTGATTATGTATAAAAAATATATTCATTATTTGATGGTTTATTTATAATGAGGGCCCCAAGTGTTGCCTTCGGGGGGGCCTCATAAGTCCTCGCAACGGCTCTGTCCTGAAGTGAAAATGTTTTACTTGTCAGTCAATTATTGTTTTTAATATTATGCACAAATTGCAGTGCTCACCACGAAACACACACACACACTTTTAATAGAATAACAAGTTTATCACACACATAGTTTTCATTCATCAAAGTTCGTCGTGAAAACACTTGGAATGGTGTTTTGGAATAAGAGAATCGTGACATATGAACGAAACTATGACAACCCATCTTCGAATTCTTGGAAACGTTTGAGTATAACACGTTTATTTTCACAATAACGTTGCATGACCTACTAAAAAGTTGCAGCATTGTTGCTGTAACAATGCAATATGCATCTTGTAATGTAGGCAAGGGCAAACTAGTTGCTCGACGACAGTCCAAATGCTATTATTATCTAGATATTCAGATAATTGTTGAGAAACTGCTAACACATGGCCTTAGGCTAGGCTTTATTCAATTTTAAAAACACAACATCACCTATGAACACAAAAACATGAAATCAGCGTAAGCAATTTCAGTAGCAATATCGCGTACACCTTATCCAGTGACCTAATTAATTTCTAAATAATTCCACATTATATACATACAAATATAGAACAAAACAATGATATAGAACTGTTCACCGGCCCTCCAGATTATAAGTAGACAAACGAATTAACGACAACATGAAACAGAAAATACAACAGCTTGGACTGATGCCAGAGATATGGAAGGTTACCAGATGAAAACATTCAGATACAAGTAAAGAAAAGTATTGCGCCAAATATTCGTTGACAATTTGTTAATGTATTTTTCATTGTATGTATACAGTGTACAATGCAATGTATAACGTAGTTAAAACATCAGTCTATTTATTATCAATAACCTGCTCAAAACAAAAAAAATGGACCGACATTAAAACCGAAATATAATTATAGTGTTGTGGCCATTCACAATATTTTATAACAATTATATAATCGCAATTTAAGGCATTTAATGTTCACAGTCAGAGATAGCTACTCTCCAACTGAAGAGAGCTGTTTGCCTGTTCTGGCGTCGGATCTGTGGATAATGCCTCCTCGACACTGTCTAGAACATTGGCACGAGACTTGCTTGCTGGGAACTTCTTCGACATTGTCTGCACGCCAGTGTAGCGATTGTCAGGCGACAGTCGTTGAATCCAGCAGTGGAATGGCTTCGAAGCTCGCTCGCCATGATATGTGTTTCTGCGGAGGTAGCTGGCATTTCGTCCGGAATTCACCGATGCAGCAATATGATCCACACTTGAATGGGTGTCGTGGGCAAAATTTGTGCTATGGCGACGCCGACCACTACCTGTTCCATCAGGAACACAATCAGCAGTATCCTCAGTAGGGGTTTTCAAATGATTTTTGTCCGATTTCGTTGATGAACCCGCCACCGCCCCGGTATCAGAGCTCGACACTGCAGTGTCTTCATTGCTGCCCGAACCTCTGCTCTGGGTGAATCTGGCTTTACGACGCACCCACACGTTGAAAGGACTGCCTGGAACCGACTCTGAGTTCCACGAGACGCTGATGTTGTACACACCGCTAACAGGAGGAACATAAAACACGCTAATTGTACTTTCACCAACAAAATACCCCAATGATATTCTATATCGTCCTGCAGAATCGCAATTGAGTTCTTCCTCTTGTTGCGGGGATAAACACCGTTCGGCACTTGATAGTCTGCGTAGAAGACACTGTGACCTTCTGGGACTTTCCGGATTGACAAAATGAACGCTGTTTTCGTCAATCCGAAGTGTGGCGTCCTCGATTTCGATATTGTCAGTATTATTGCGTGACGCATCGGTATTCTTGATGTTAGAATAGCTTATGAATACATCAAGCTGAAAGCACTTAGAGCCGCGGCAGACACGGTCAATCTTGAATCCATTGACACAACCACTTCTACCGGTCATCAACTGCACCACACTCATGATTGAGAAGCTTAAAGTCCTCCCGACGCTAGAATATTCAGCACGCAACAGTTGCTACTTGGACAAGCACGGAATTATTAAGTTTTTCACGACAGTCTGACAAAATAGTATGTTGGTTTTTCTAGAAACATATGATGCGTTGAAGGTGCTTCGTTATGGAATTATTTTAGAAGGTGCTGGGAAAAGTTGAACTCTCTTAAAGTCCGAGCAACTAGACTCTGCTCAAATATAGCAACCAATTGCACAAGAAATATATCACCGTTTTGTTAGCAGTACCAGCACGTTACTTGCTTGTTGAAGTGAACGAAACGTCCAACAACAGTCTTCCGAGCGGTCCAACACAAAAAACTGCCACTACCAAGCATTGGATAGCACACTTTTCGACTGATTGCAGACAACCAACTGAGACAGTGTGACGCCAGTGGAATCAGTGACAGAAGCCACAACAATCACCGAGAAGCACTATCATGCGGAATCTTATCAATACGACAGTACATTAACCCTGAATGCTTTATATAAATATGAAAACAAACTTTAATCAATACAAACAGCTGAAATATAACTGACTTTAATAATAATGAATAAATGTGATTGTTATATTTTAGAAAATTGGCAATTTTTGTTGAATGTTGTACAGATAATTTAATTTAAGTATATTATGTATTGTATATTGTATTGAACGGCAACTTTCAACAAATTTGAAGCAAGTATATAGAAAATGACAGTAAAAACGTGGGAAACATAGCAAACAATCCAAACAACATGCACATTTTAAAGAGCTGACATTACTGATTGTCTTCAGGATTCAATTGATTTTATCATAGTGCAGTAGAGTAATGGGCAGGATAATACCGATATGAAGCAGGTATTCACAAATTTGAGACAAAAATCAACTGTAAGAGTTTGCAGACGCCATGTGAGAAGGAAGTTATTCAAAGAGACGAGGAGCATGAAATTGAAACGCTTTAGACGACCAGGAAGAAAATAATTTATATAGACTACCTAACGCAAAATTTCTCAAGCAAATCTGCTACCGATGTGTAGCGGAGCTTCGGATCAGAAACGAGGCCACGACATATATTTCTGCAACTGTAAAGCGTGACACCCACGTATACATCACCGAGCATGTACACTTTGATAGGTCTCTCAGCCCGTTTGTAGTCCAGTGATTAGATGATCATGGATCCCATCAGGTACTATGTTGCCTTACTTTGTGTTGTAAGTCAAACCTTATCAAAAAAGTTTTTGAAGCTCAGTGTCCGGTTGGAGGTAATCTCTATATTGAAAGAAAAATATTTAATTATTTGTTATATTACAGCAAAGGAAGCATTGGGTGCAGAGCCTGCCCACTATTTCCTCAAACAAGGTCACACTTGTTACCGCGATCTGAATAGCTTGGTGATGTTCGTGCGTATGTACCTTGTGAATGGTGTTTGCTTTTAACCCCAGTCGCACCAGCGTACCTGTCCTCAGATAAAAGTGCTACCTTTCTCATGATTGCTTCCATGAGTCATGAAAAATGAACACATGAAACGGAAAAATGTAAAAAAGAATGGAGCGATCTCACCGGATTTGTAGAACGCCGATGGAGTAAAATGATTCATTAGTAATGAATCATTATTAATATACAGGATATATAGGATATACACTCACTCTTGTTAGGATATACACTTACTCTGCATTTACACACACACGACCACAAACACACATACACGCACAGAATTCACCCAAAGAAGTTCCCCTATGCCGGGTTTCAAACCACATACTTCCCGCTTGTGAGGAGGGTGGGCTACCACTACACCACGGAGTCCAGAGTCGTAACAAGTGGTAACATTCAAGAGTGTTTATATTAATGTATAACGCATTTATATCAAGCATGATATCCTTACAAAAAGGTATATTTCTGTGTATTATTTTTAATACGTGTAGGATTCTATTGATATGAAAACGGTCAATACATATCGGACATCACGATGTGCAAAATAAAATGTCCTTTATATATCAAAAGTTGAATAAAAACATCACCTCAGTGTGGCACACACTAATACATCTGGTAAAACGTCACATAAATAACATTGGACGGAATGGTTTTCTTCAGTTTCACATCATTTTCTACTGCAACACATTCTAAACATGACAAAACGTATCACTCACGACAATTAGACATTTCATTCATAAGCCCACCTCATGATAGGAGTGAATGCATCTCTTGCACATATGCAACCTAATAATACAATTGCTAAAACATCACACTCGCCGAGATAAGACACATATTATCAACACAAACGTATATATGACATATATACACGGCATATATACACGATATATTAATTCGGGATATATACACCGCATATATAGCGTAAAACCTCTATTCGAACGACATCTCTAATTAAAAGTCAATTTGATGAATTTTTACCCTTTGGCAATAACAATGACTGGCAAAATTTCTATACAAATTTGGTCATAACTTACTAGTAATCAACCTGCATTTTTGTGTCTTGTTAAGTAAGTACACATACGCTACCTGGTTAACTTTTCATCTAGAAAAATTACCGTATCTCAGCAAAATTCTGACCAGTTGGTTGAAAAATGAAGCGGCACCCTCTAATTGAACAGCACTACGGGAGAAGGTTTGAATTCAGAATGGCATGCCGCGCAAATAGAAGATTTACGGTATATATATAGTCGGGTAGTTTTTGCTGGCAAGAACTGTAATTTGGGTCGATTCAATCAATGCACACACATACAAATACCGCACATATCCAGTAACATCGGCTTATGTCCAGCCGGCAGGTCGCATCAACCGTAATACACGTACATAATCAGACAGACCACCAACACAACCAGGGCCGACACATTGACCAGCCTGTCAATCAAACGAGTACATACTGAGTCATTCTGCGACTTGATATCCAAACTGATAGCTTTTACCTGGTGCATTGACGTAGTGTAGGGTGTGCGGGGAGCGGACGGCTATGGGAGGCACGTTTTAGGGGACAGCACAAGAGCTGCTGAAGACTTTGAATTATCGATATATTCGAGTCGAATTCGTGAATATACTATTTCATATTTGCTGTTTTGATTTCAAATGAGTGAATGAAGGCAAGGTCGATTAAACGATATCTGAGTAGAGACTAGAAGCATGCCCATTTATAAGGGGTTCATCTTTTCAAATATGTCAATATATGGACATGTTAATTTCCCTTACAGTCATCACCCACAAGCATATACATGGTGGGGGGGGTGGAACAAAATTTCGCCCCGGACGGCAGATAGCCTAGCTACGCCACTGGCCTGACAATAGCCGGAAAATAAATATGCAAGCACGACAGCATTGCACATCATTCAATCAAAAATATACCGATAATCGTAGCAGAAAGTTGCAGTTCCAGGTACTGTCGGTGTATATATATGTGTTGGTATATATATATATATATATATGTGTGTGTGTGTGTGTGTATCACATGTATGATTGTCAGTGTGTACAGGTGCGTGTGTGAATTATCTTGATACGTGATTGGTGGAAAATGTTGTCTAGATATAATTCATCGGGATTTTTCTAGTATCTGAGATTCTCGTATAATTGAATTGAATTGTCAATCACTGGATCGATAAGGATAAGTATCAGTTCAAATACTTGATTGATAAATGATTGGTAATTGATTGATAATTGGCTGATAATCGATTGATAGTTGATCGATAATCGGCTGATAATTGATTGATAATTGATTGAAAATTCCTTGCAATTGATTGATAATTGATTGATGATTGATTGGTAATTGCTCGATAATTGATGGATAGTGCATTGATAAATGATTGATAAATGATTGATAATTAACTGATAATTGACTGATAATTGATTGAAAATTGCTTGTAATTGATTGATAATTGATTGATAATTGATTGATAATTGATTGATAATTGATTGATAATTGATTGATAATTGATTGATAAATAATTGATAATTGATTGATAATTGATTGATAATTGATTGATAATTGATTGATAATTGATTGATAATTGATTGATACTTGATTTATAGTTCATTGATAATACATTGATAATACATTGATAGTTGATTGATAATTGATAATGTACGTATGGAGGAAGTATAACTTGTACGTCCAGAAGCGAAGCAGAGAAGATAAATTGAAAACCCCTGATAAATATCAATAATGATCGAGCCTTATTGCTTTGCTTCTTGATGTGTTCCAATGTGTGTGTGTGTGTGTGTGTGTGTGTGTGTGTGTGTGTGTGTGTGTGTGTGTGTGTGTGTGTGTTTGTATGTGTGTGTGTGTGTGTTTGTGTTTGTATATGTGTGTGTGTGTGTGTGTGTGGACGTAAGTATCTGTTTGTAACCACAAATTTTTTAGTGTACGGGAATGAGATTTGCCGTTATATTTTCAAAATTTGCATCAAGTTACATGTGGAAAAATATGGCAACAATGTTTTGCTTATTCAAGATGGATGCTATAACTGTAAGGGGATTTCTAGGCGGTTACATAAAACGGACAAACAGGATTAGGGCAAGGATGTAAATCACAGGAAATATACTCATGAAGAAGACGGAGGGCAGAGAAAAGGATGACCGATCAAACAGGTTCGTAAGTGATGGGAAGAAGGCTTTGTATAGTTGTTCTTAATCTGGCTTCGATTGAACTACAGGAATTCGGTGAGACAGTTTCAATGGTTCGACGGCTTGGTTCACTCACTCATATGATTGGTGACGTCAAGCTAGGGATTTTTCAGCACGCTCCACATTTGGTCATTTGGTACATTTGGTCCCGCTTCCGTGCCCGGCCCTCTTTCAGTGTTAGGTTACATAGGGATGGGTTAAGTTAGGTTGGCTGGGCTAAGCTCACTGGGAAATAGAAAGACAGCCGCGACTGAAGCGAGACCAAGCGTACCCAAGGCGTAATATCCCTAACTCCTAAAGCTCTGCTTGGTCATCATTGGCTGCAGTTAATCACGCCACATCGCTTGGTCTTGATATCTGTGCTGCAAGCAACTCGGTCCACTCAGTAGTAGCCTACTTGTGTGACTGTCTCGCTCGTTCGTGATTTGTGATTTTGATTATAATACTTCAAACACAATGAATACATGTATGGAACTTGTGGAGTTCAGCACCTCCAATCAGGTTCAGAACCACTGGCTTAGTGGAACAAGATTGAGAGAAAGAGATCTTTTTAAGATCAGGATCGGTCACATGTTTAGATTTGTCTGCACAATTTAATCGGTAGCTTGGGTCGAACTGATAACATTGTGCTGACCTTTTTTGCTTGGGATCCTCGTAGAGTGATTCTGCATCTCTCCACGCTTGCTGGGTGGGAGATAGGGTAGGCGTTTTCATGTCGCCCTCACTTGTGAGGTGTTCTTTGCTTTTGACTCCACACAACAGGTAGATCAGCGAAGGGCAGTTGTTCATGGATTGTTCAGCCGCCGTATCATCTATAGATACTTTGATTTCAAACGCACACACACACACACGCACACACGCACATACAAACACACTCACACGCATTATACACTCATTTTCCTGAAAAAGACCTGTAGTTGTACATCATCTCAGGTAACACAGTGTGTTTATCAGTGGAGACAGATACGTATCATCCATCGCTGGCATGATATGTGTTTTTTAAGAGAACACCATTTTCGATTGTTTTACCGTGCAATATTTACTCAGCTGGTTGAACATTCTGTGTATTCTCCAAGTAATTATGTTTAAATACCGTAATTGATATATATTGCATCGGTGGGACATATTGCAATTTGAGTCTGTATAAAATCGCTGACAATTCGTGTGCATTGCTTCAAATGTCTCTTTTGTTCAGCCGTATGGTATATTGCTATTATTTAATACATTTAACAATATGTTAATATCATTACCATGTACAGTGGCGGCGCCAGGATATTTCTGGTGGGTGGGCTGAAGGGGTTTCTGGTGGGTGGGCTGAAGGGGGTGGCTGAAATGCGGAGATGATGCGGAGGTTTGACGAAACGCGAGGGGATTCATTCACGGTCAGAATTTGGGTGGGTGGGTCTCAGAGGAGACATGACATATTTTGTAGATAATTTCAGCCTATCTAAGCCTCTCATCGGCGCCGCAACCGACTGTGTATCATTTAATATATTTAGAGCGTTGTTGTAGGTATTATGTGGAGCTTACACGTGTTTTCCTGTGACGTCTCGCTTGAGGCCGCTGGTTGAGACATAGCTTCGTCGAGGGACTGTCGTACTTCTGTACTGTGTCGCGACCAGAAGGTCAATCTGTATAACTGAACAACACAATATCGCGTCTCAACAACACCAGCCATCATCACCGTCAAACCGCCAAGTGCATATTAATGTATTCATGTGGCGTATAATGTAATCATGTATATATAATGTAATATATAATGTAATTTAGAAGGTAATGTATAATGTAATGTATAATGTAATGTATAATGTAATGTATAATGTAATGTATAATGTAATGTATAATGTAATGTATAAAGTAATGTATAATGTAATGTATAATGTAATGTATAATGTAATGTATAATGTAATGTATAATGTAATGTATAATGTAATGTATAATGTAATGTATAATGTAATGTATAATGTAATGTATAATGTAATGTATAATGTAATGTATAATGTAATGTATAATGTAATGTATAATGTAATGTATAATGTAATGTATAATGTAATGTATAATGTAATGTATAATGTAATGTATAATGTAATGTATAATGTAATGTATAATGTAATGTATAATGTAATTCATAATTTACTATGTAATGTAATGTAAAACAAAATTAAAATTACAATGTCATACATTATGTAAAATACAATTTAAATGTAATGTATAATATAATATAAATGCAATGTATAATGTAATGTAAAATCTAACGTAGTCAATCATTTGAAGACACAGGAGTACATTATTTTTCCGTAGATTTTTCTATAGGACATTTCCAGTAATAACTTATCACGCGATATTTTCACACACAAAATGTGGATTCAGAGGACATTTGCGATATAAAAGACAATATAAATAATACATTACTTCTCAGGACAGTGTGATTATCCGCTTCGTTAGGCTTTAAGGTCAAGTGTGTCTTTAGGATTTATCTATATGATTGATTGTTTTTAGACAGTTTTATGTGTGCTGGTTGCGTGACCGCGAGATACTCCGTGTATGTGGCGGCCGGACCTGCGGTGTGCCAGCCAAGACAGTGAGAGGCTTTGCCCCGCAAAATTGCACGAGAAGGTTAAAGGTTAAAGGCGTCAAGTGATAGTTGCTACACGGGAAGAAGTCGAAGCTTATGAACACATAGATGTGTCCCGTGCAGCTCGCTGCCACCGCAGAACCGACCCTCTCCACGCTATGGCGCCACAAGGACGGAAGATATTATAGGGAGTGCCATCTTCCCAGAATGCATGGCACAACACATGACTGATTTATGGTAGCATCTGCTGGGTGGACAGGAGCTGTTGGAATATTGAATTCGCCCAAAGAATTTCTCCTCCGCCGGGATTAGAGCCACGAAGGCGAGGCGGGTGTTGTACCACTACAACACGGAGTCCAACAACATACAGCCTAGCGAGCATAGCCTTCTCCACTGCTGTGATAAATAAGCCTTATTATCAATTATTTGAATATTCAAGCTAGTGATGTACTCACACACTGTTCGGGGATCGGTTGCGTCAGCAGGGATACGACTACAATACAAACAACGACCACCAGAAACAAAATACAACCAAAATGCAGAAAATGAACGTCGAAGACCCATTGTTTCACCCATCCAGGTCTCTTGTCGATATCATCTGTACAGTTACACAGCACACACACACACACACACACACACACACACACACACACACACACACACACACACACACACACACACACACACACACACACATACCGACAGAGACTCAAGCCACTGAATTAAGGGCAGAGGCTTCAAAAAACTGAAATGCCGAGAAAGCTAGAAGAAAGAAGAAAAAAGAGATGTCATAATGATATATAAATGTTTAAGTAGAAAATACACAATTTAACATGAGGGAATGCTCAGAATATTAAAATCTACCAGGAGACATGACAAGAAATTATTACAAAAAAGAATAAAACGGTATCTGAAGGAATAAAGTTTTAAATATAGAGCAATATATCAGATTGGAATAAGTTACCGGCCAATATCACAAACAGAAGTGCTATCAAAGGATTTAAGAACTCATTCGATCTATGGAAGGTGGAACAGACAAGCTGACTCAGTCCTACCCGCACTACAGTTCAGTGGGAACATATACACACACATGCACACACATGCACTTTGTTTGCATATAGTTGTATGCTTGCGTATTGTTTCATGTGTATATGTGTATGAGAATATGTATACTAATATGTATGATAGACTGTGGTAGGTATGGTTATATGTTTGTTGTGTATCATTGTATATGAATAGTGTATATATGTGATTGCGCGCGCATGTGTGTGCATGTATGTACTTGTGTCTGTATAACCTGGCTTGATAGCATTATTTCCACCTGTACAAGTGAAATTTAAGCCTGTGTATGAGCATTAGCTCGACGGGTCTTTCGCCAATTGTGATATTTATTGTTCGAACATTGTATATTTTTTTGTGGCAATACATGATTAAATACAAATAAAATACACACAAACACATACACACACACACAAACACATACACGCATACACAAACACAAACCCGAAAGCACACACACACATACACATACACACACACACACACAAGCACATACAGACAAACTCACAGACACACACATTATTGTATGTAGTGATAATTAATTATTGTAGTGATAATTTGGTATCGTTAGAAAAGCCGAAAGTATGCGTATGAGGATTTGGGACAGTTCGCATTCACCTGAGCCACATGCGGGCGCACTGTAGGAGAACTGAATGATAAACCTGATCATTCCCACAGCCAGGCCACACATCATACCCCAGAAGGCGCCCTGAAACGGCCGGTGAAAAGATAAATAAATGATAATAAATAAAAGTAAATGATAAAAAAAATATAAACAATTTTTGTTATTTTTTTAGTAATTAATCATTAATAACAGTAATAATAATTATTCCACAACAATATTTAATACGTCATTACTATAGACCATAATAACCAATCATCCTTATCAATGATCCGTAGCCTGTGGCGAATGCCCCTCTGATGGGGATTAAACTGGTTGCTAAATGGAGAATTACATACTAGATAGATGGACGAATTTTTGTTTTTATCAATTCGAATAAGTCTATTTTCGCTTATAATGACTTCCTTGTGTGTTATGCGGTAAGACAACGGAATTGAATAGATTTATCGGTGCTTTTGTGTGGAAAATGAAGAGTTGGCTCATTAAGAAGTAGGGAATCAGAGAAAGAAGGTTAACTGACCACTGGCCTATACTATCATTTCCCATAAAAATGGAAATGATTAAAATAATAATAATTTGTTCAATAATTGTGATGCATAAAAAAGTGTGAAATAAAAAAATACGATTATTACGAGCGAAGCATATCTATATGAGCTTTGATATTAAATTTAACCGTTCTCAAGCGGTCTGACCTTAAACGTTTGTTGCGAAATAATATCTGCGTAACTAGAGAGCCAATTTCTACCAAATAATAACTCTGAGGTCCTTCACAAATGGGAAAATTATCCAACGAACTTCGTATGGACAGAAAGACAGTGGAAATTGAGAAAAGCAGAGAATATATAACTATTTAACAGAAAAACAATACATGACAATACTCAATAATAAATAATAAAAATATTAATTGTAATAGTAATGTTAATATTGGTAATAACTATAATTAAAATAATTGCTATTATTATAAAAATGATATTGGAAGAAAAATAATTTACTCCTGATTCGCCGAAATAAAATATTCAAAATAAACAAAGGAAAAAAATCTTATATCTTGATCACTACATCTTCTGTTCTGTGAGCAACTGCAATCACACCTGTTCATTGGCGCGAGGCCAGAAGATCGCCAACAGGTAGACAGCGCAGATGGGCGGCGCCAGAAACGAGGTGATGCTCTGGATGTAGACAAAGAGCTGGCTGAACGAAGACGAGTTGATCACAGGAATCCACGCTATCGAAGCCAGCACCATGAAGACCACAAACACCCTTCGCCAAATACACACACACACACATGCGTATATACCGTAAAACCTCTATTTCAGGGGCGGGCAACCTTTTCAGAGTGAGGGCCAAATGAGACTCTTGGAAGAATGTCGCGGGTCGGAGTGAAAAATTAAATCTCAGACCACAAATTACTAAATATAATAATGACAATTATAATAAGAGTGAAATGTAAACGTAGTTCAATACTATTTCTTGTTGGAAAACTCAAGATTTAATGTAATTTCTTCTCTAATTTTAGTGGGAAGTCTGCAGGCCGGATTGCAATAATAAAGCATAGCAGGATGGCGGCCGGACTAAGCTGAGCCTTCGCGGGACGGATGTGGTCCGCAGACCGGATGTGGTCCGTCCCTGGTCTATTTGAAAGACACCTCCAACAGCACGGCACCCTCTAATTTAACGGCACCAAGAAATAAACGTTTCTTTGGTTAAATCTTCTATTTTGGCATTGGCTATGATTCATTGTTATTAGTGAGCTTGTGCTTAATTGTTAGGAATCTCATTGTATTTGAGTCATTTGTTAAATAAATATACATACGTTATCTGATACGTATATCTTTCGGCGCTGCAAAGCATTTACCAACGTGCATTTTTATTTATATACATTGAGCCTGTACGGAGAAGATTATCTGCTAGAATTCCATGAAAGCTAGAATGTGCACAGTGCTACGGTCCAGACAGTTCGCAAGAATAATTCTATTTGTTGAGTATTTTAATTTATTAATAGAAAGCAGAGTGATGGACACCTTGCGTGACTGAAAGCCTGATTCAAGTGCGGATGAACTACTTGGTACAACAACAAACCATCTAACGCAGTGGACAAACTTTGCAAAAAAAGTCCACATTCCTTTTTACACCGTACCTAGGGCCAAAATATCGATTTATAAAAGAATCTGTCCGTTTTCACGAGTTGTTTCACAAAACACACAGTAATATCAAGCTGCTAATCACAAATCTATGTTCGGCAGGTAATGTGTTAGTGTGAATGGTCATATGTATGTGTGTGTGTTAGCGCGTGTGTCGTTGAAGTGTGGAAAGGCCTGTAGGTAACAAGTGTATATTGTGTATATTGTGTTTTTGTACTGCGTCATTGTTTCATATTACTGCATAGGAGTAATATGAAACAATATATTACTTATTACTTCTTACTATTACTTATTACTTATTACTTATTACTTATTACTTATTACTTATTACTTATTACTTATTACTTATTACTTATTACTATTACTTATTACTTATTACTTATTACTTATTACTTATTACTTATTACTTATTACTTATTACTTATTACTTATTACTTATTACTTATTACTTATTACTTATTACTTATTACTTATTACTTATTACTTATTACTTATTACTTATTACTTATTACTTATTACTTATTACTTATAACTTATTACTTATTACTTATTACTATTACTTATTATATTACTTATTACTTGCATCATATTACTCATCGTCATCAAATACATCGTCTGTGACTCTTCCCCATGACGGAGGTGAAGCAGAATCTCAAGTTACCTTCCTTTCAGTCCGTTGATTGATATATTTACCCCATGTGCTAGACTTTTTGTGCAAATATTCGAAATATAGGTTGTTGATGTCACACAGATAAATGATAAAAATTCGCATATTTGACGCTGAAAAAGTCGTCGGTGAAAAAGTCAATGACCTTTCATTCCCGATGCAACATCTCGGTGAATAGCCTCAGGCCCTTCAACCCACGTGTTCATTATCAGAAATAATGACGTCATATCCGACCATTCCAAAAACCACGTCAAAGCAAAATGGTCTTCGTAAATTGAAATGCAATTGACCGCGGGAGATTGGCAGTATGCAATATACACTTGCGTAGTAAGCTTGATATTACCGGTTCTAGGCGGAAGCGTTACAGCTGTTTAGCGCAAATAAAAGCCCACGAAAACAAGCGTATAGTAAAGAAGCTGAATTGGTCGAGCAAATATGAAAAAGCTGGTTCATGTTGCAATGAAATGCAGGTAAGTCGTGCATCAATTATTTCACGTAATTTATAAAATCAAACAATGTCTAATACATACAATATTATACAAAATTTGGCATAAAGACGGCAAGATTTTCATGTCAAGAATGTCAAATATATACTATTCACATTTGATCGATTTATATTTCTGAAATTTCTCGGAATTGATACATGTACATCGCAATGATAGGCAATGACGTTGAATGTAAAAATGATCGGCAAGAATGTCCATTGGAATGATTGATTAGACAAAGTTATAATGTTTATCAGTAACAACAAAAAATGATTGAGCAGAACATTGAAAATATTTATAAGAAGCAAACAGAAATATCTTATTAGGGCATTGAAATTTTGGACTTGCTTATATGAGATGTGGCTTTCTATTACGCGAATTTTGGCCAATATTAATAGAAGGGTGATTGATGCTATGATCCACAATCATTCATTTTCTTATTTGTCTTATAAGGATATATGTTTTAGTACCAAACTCCTCTGGAGGACAAAAAAATCCTGTTAATGAATTCCGATCAAAATATACAGCAAAACCACAATATCTATATTGTTATTCGTTTGTTGTGCCTCGAGAAACCTTCTACAATTGAACTCATAAATTCATTCATCATTCCCAAAAAATGATTATTGAAACACCATATATTTCACTGTTTCTTATACTTGCCTGAAAATCATTCAACGTATTTTAGCGTGTTTCATTGATGTTTACGCCATTGTTGGATATTTTTATGTTGACACGTACCTTGATGTGTGTGTGTGTGTGTGTGTGTGTGTGTGTGTGTGTGTGCGTGTGCGTGTGTGTGTGGCGCCAAGAAGAGAAATTTGAGAGTCTAAAGCCCCCAAAAATGTACCAAGCCCTCCTTGAACCTTTCTCCCCAAATATATCCTGACCATGAACATTTGCAGTGTATTTCCTTATGGCTTGCCAAGCCCCCACATCTTTTTCCTTAGTCCCCCTTAGCCCCAATCCGGGAAATCCTGGTTCCGCCTCTGGCAATAATGAATACCGTATTTGCCGGTGTATGAGTCGACCTTTTTCGATCAAAAATCGACCCAAAAAAATCGACCTCGACTTATACACCGAGTCATAAAATTTAACTTCGTATTCATCACTTCAAATGTAGTATCACAGGGTTATAAAGTAAATAATATTTAAAATGCGTATATATCGCTCGCTACAAACTCGCGAATTTGAACACATTTCGTCAATAAATTTCGCATAGTTCCGATTGAATTTTGAAGTTTAATATAATGAAACAATTGAGCTCGACTTATACAAAGGATATATCATAATATCGTAAATTTCCGTCGAATTTTAGGGGGTTGGCTTAAACAACGAGTCGACTTATACACCGGCAAATACGGTATACGCTGATGTAGTTGTGGTTGTTATGCTTGCCTTCCGGCGATTACTTGTTCCAATTCGGAAGCTCTTTGACGCAGACGCGTGTAGATGTCGATTGTGAATAGAGTCGAGGCTGAGTTGAAGATGGAAGTTAGCGAAGACATTAGGGCAGCCATCATAACAGCCAACATTAGACCTGACAATCCTGAAACATTCATGCGTTCGTGTATTCCGCCACAATCAATAAAGAAAAAACACATAACAAAATGTAGGAAAAGTGGTGACATAGAGCCCATGGAAGGCAAATGGCTTTTCGGATGAGCTTCTGAGCTCTTTGCACATATTTAGACACACATTCATACATTGACATATTCATACATTCACACATACACATGCTTTCACGCATACATTGCAGCTATATATACTGATATTCGGGGTCTAGAAAAGTAGTTGATAAATGTGTTTGATGAAGAATCAACACTAGATAGGCCTATATTGTATCTGATAGCATTGTTATAATATATATCATTGATTCTTGCAATTTTGAATGAGATTCCTTCTAAACATTATCATATGGTTTGATCACAATGATTGAATTCAAGATCACACCAGTCGCTTTAGCCTGAATAATTTGGCTTGATCACTTGCATACAACACGGTTACATCCAACATAATGCCGTACAGAGTTTTTTTCAATTCGTTATTCATAAGACTTCGGTCGTTCGTTAGAACATAACTTTAGGGTGTAGATAGCATTCACTAGCTGCCTGGGAAATTTTATTCAATTATAAATATTTTTGTATATCTGTTTGAATGTTTAATTGATTCAGTTGATTCGTCACTACAATTGCGTTCGCTATTGAGAGCTGTGGTACCTATGAATATTTTAGTATGCTGAGGATACCGGCTGATTAGCTTATATTTCAATTTTAATTTCTACTCGATATTTTCCATGGTGGGCTTAATGGCCAGAACTATTTTAGGGTCAAATAGTCAGTCAGCTAATGCTTTATTTATTCAAAAGAACAAGCTTAGTTGTAGTATGAATTATATCAATGTTAACAAAGTACAAATATGTGAAATAATTTGATTAAAAACGTAAATTATAGAAAATAATGAATTTTTTCAATATATTGCTTATGTGGTAGATACATAGACCTTTAAAAATACTACAGAAGAAAAGTTGAAATATTGGGTGGGCCTATTGGACTCTTCTTCTAAAAACTTGGTATTTCAGGCCTGAAAAGTGACATGCGATTGATGACCAGATGGACTTGACAGCCGGGATCTACGATACAGCGCATTTAACAAAGCCATTCGCACCCATTCGCACCTGTCGGCAGCAGATTTAGCACCAGCTCGATGTAGGCGAGGTTGGTGCAGCCGCTGTCCACGTTGCACTTGGCGCGGCACACCTCCGGCTTGGAGCAGGCCACCGTGTCGGGATAAAGCACCCGCGCAGCCATTCCCGGAAACACCAACAGGTAGAGGGGCAGAAATTTGAGAGCCGCCGCCAGCACAACTCCGGCCTTGGCGTGTACCATGTTCTTGGAGGCCAGGGTGCGTTGCACAATAACCTAGCAAAAATCCACCCAACGACGCAGGTAAAATAACGCACTATCAACGATCAGCTGCAGCTTGCTTATTACTCCAGTTATTGGCGAGTGTACAGGTAAGTAGGACACTGGTGGATTATGGGAGCCCTGCTGTAACGCTCCAGGTACGTTTGGTCCCGTGTCAGTCCCGGGTCTATTCATATTTCTATATTAGGTGAGATAGTTAGTTAGATGTGAGGTTATGTGAGGTTAGTTAGGAGAAAAGAGCTAGGATAGTTAAGGATATTACGCCTACGCTACAGTCCCGGTTTTCTTCCTATTTCCTTACTAACCTGGCCTAACTAACCAAACCTAACCCAACCTCACCTAACCTAACAAGAAAGCGACTAAAACGACTGAAAGACTGGAACGCCGGGACTGAAACGTAAGCGTAATGGTGTGTAGGCGTAATATCCTGGCTTCCGGTTACACGCATATTCACGACTTGAGAATGATGTCATCTTTGGATAATGCTGATTTCGCAAATGTATTCCAATAATTCCCACGTGGAGTATTTATTAAGCAAAATATATGCATTCGCAAGATATTTAAGTGTTGGTTTAGATATACGACGTTTTTTTTACTATATATATATTTGAATTGATAATTGTTTAAAAATATTTGTAAAGCATATGTCAAATATGAGTTGTCAAATACGTAACCACCCCAGAGCACAAGGAGGGCAATTTACCTCCAAGCAGACTGAATTGTTTAATATTTCAGCTAGGGATTTATCAACAGACAATACAAAGAGACAAGGACATGTTTCACTAATAATCCAATAATAATAATAATAATAATAATATTACATCCTACTGTGATGTCTTCATTTGCTCTCATTGTCACAACTGATTTGACACTTGCAGTCCCTGAATTTAATCACATATTGGCTGTCATATATTAGCTGTTTCATTGAATATGTGATTTGTGTTTTACTAATGACAACTTGCATATTGCCAGAATATTAACCCTGAAAAAGAGTACATGTCTCATTTGATTAATTACTAGCGAAATAGTGTAAATAGCGGTTATTATGTGAAAATTAATCAATGTCAATTTTGTAAAATACAGCATTATAATACATTTGTCTGCGCAGTTCAGCTGATTTGAGTATTATATGTATAATATGCATTATATCAGTGATACGTAAACTTTCTCCTCTGATTTCTCACTTCTTAACGAGCCAAATCTTGATTTTCCACAACAGCGCTGAGAAATTCAATTAATTCGGTTGTGTCACCAAATCAAATGTCGGGAAATCACTAGAAACAAAAATAAATGAATTTGCATGATATAAACACACATTTGTCATTCTGTGGGATCTTGAATTTCTCACTTGGCAACTCCTTCATTGCCCACCATTGGATAATTCTCCCTAGATCACGGAATACTGCGTTATTTGCCCATATAAATCATATTATACACGAATTTACAGCTCATATATATATATATATATATATATATATATATATATATATATATATATATATATATATATGGATCCTCACTATAAAATTATTTGAGCATTTATGTGAAGTGCATATTATATATATATATATATATATATATATATATATATATATATATATATATATATATATATATATATATATATATATATACGTGTGTGTACATATGTATGTGTATGCACGTGTGTGTGTGCGTGTGTATAACATGTGTATATATGTATGTATATGTGTGTGTGTGAATGTGTGTGTATGTGCATGTATGTAATGTACATGTGAGCGTGTAAAGCTTGTATGTGTGTGTTTGTATAATGTGTGTGTATGTGTGTGTGTGTGTTTGTATAATGTGTGTGTGTATGTGTATGTGTATATATGTGTATGTATGTGTGTGTGTATTTGCCTGATCAGAACACCAATACCAAATGGCCGATATCGACAAGCCAAACGTCATGCCTGTCCATGGATATTCAGAGACACCCGGAACAGGAGATCTGTTGATTACACAAAGAAAAGCGTGTGTTTGTGTTGCTATTCAATTAGGCCCATTCTATACAAGTCACAGTTACGACACATTATACTACGATAATAACCAATTATGTAATATAAATATACAAACTACAATATTTCATGCATTATGTATACTTGAAATATCATTTTCAAGAAGTACTTCATAAGATATTAACAGCATAAAGAACACGTCGTAACAAAATATGTCTGAGAAATTTTGAAGTAATATGCCGCTAGCGATTTGAATATTAAATCAAACTTTCTATTTACAGCATTTTTTGTCAAGATATGACAGACACAAAACTATGTCGCCAATTTATAATTACAAACGTATTATTGGTCATTGTGTTGATCAGAGGCTCCCAAACGGTGGGTCGCGACCCCCTAGGGGGGTCGCGATGCCACTTCAAGGGTAGTGAGAGCCGCCTGAAAAAAATTGAATCCGTCAAAATTTGCAACAAATTCCACGTTTTATTAACACCTGAAGTTTTTTCTTTGTATTTTCGAATACATTCAATAACGATGA
>OU696582.1:2305000-2325000 GCA_916048095.2 Sacculina carcini | reverse complement strand
AACGAGATTGAGAATAATAATCTCCTATAGACTGTAATTTATTTTGAAATACATTTGTGTTAAATTCATGTAACAATCTTGCATAGATAGCTTTCGAATATATTCCAAAATATTTACGCACTTAAATATTAACTTACATGTATTAAATATGCATTTAAATGCGTTAAACAAATCAAATGAGTGTATTTTATATTAATTTCTAATATCAATACATTTTTAATATCGATAAACAATCAATAAATTTTAATTATATATATAGTAGGTCTAACGCGCTGTTAAATACATAAAAAACAATATTAAATATCTTGCAAGAACTCAGATGTAGTGATATGTGTTAGCTCCAATATTACCGAAACTTTGGTGAAGATATACAGTAGAATTCCTAGCACCGAAAGATACACGCGAATACGCTGACCGCCGAAGCGAAGCCTCAAATATTCAGGCATAGTGTACACCGCAGACGCCGTGTACACCGGTACAAACACCCAGCCCAAGAAAATCAACACAAAAACAGCCTGCAAACATCTCAAGCACACACACGCATACAAACACACAATGTGTGTTTGTATATATAAGACATATTGTTAGACATGGTACGACTATATTATTCGCCATTGTATAAGTATAGTGCATATATGTGGCCGCGAGTGTGTGTATGTGTGTGTTTGTGTGTGTGTGTGTTTGTGTGTGTGTGTGTGTGTGTGTTTGTGTGTGTTTGTGTGTGTGTGTGTGTGTGTGTGTGTTTGTGTGTGTGTGTATGTGTGTGTTTGTGTGTGTGTATGTGTGTGTTTGTGTGTGTGTGTATGTGTGTGTTTGTGTGTGTGTGTGTGTGTGTGTGTGTGTGTGTGTGTGTGTGTGTGTTTGTGTGTGTTTGTGTGTGTGTACTTATGTACATATTATATTACATAATACAAACACACAACCACATAGACATGCGCATACACACACACACACACACAAGTGCACACAAACATACACAAGCGCATAACTCATATTGTTGTGGAGATTTAGCATTTTATTGTATTATATTTCATATTCATTCACATAGTGGTTCTTCAGGTAATGACCCATTATATGCACATACAAAGTTATATGCATGGATACCCATGGATGAATACCCATTATGTACGTACATGGATATACAAGGACGAACACAAATACGGTCAATGGTTATGGCCAAGTAAGCACAAGTACAACATAAAACTGGTAATTTTTATAGGTAAATTTTCTGTTACAATGTGCTTCCGAATGTTTATAACCCATTTAGCCAGACCTTATTGAATAAGAAAACATTAAAAATGGTCTATAAATATAATTTTTATTTTTGAGATTACGAAA
Organism: Sacculina carcini; assembly: GCA_916048095.2. Lineage (NCBI taxonomy): Eukaryota > Metazoa > Arthropoda > Thecostraca > Sacculinidae > Sacculina > Sacculina carcini. Next base: position 2,323,662 of record OU696582.1, on the reverse strand, counting down.
AATATATATTTTTAACTAGGTGTGCCTAATCGTGAATCAAACCATTTTCCATAGCTTAGAAACAAACTCTATCAGAACAATGTGCAGACTATCGAATATATAAAGACAGCTACCACAGAGAACATTCACAATCTAAGTCAGGATGAATGTGTGAGTGTAGTCAACAAGTTTATAAGACACATTAAGGAATGTCTACGATTGGATCGTAGATATTTGCAGCACATTATTTAAGACTTCTGGAAATATGGATGGTTCATGTTCAAGCTTAGCTAGTTGAAAAGCTGTGATTGTCACAATGTCAAATATATAATACGCATTCATCAACCATTTGCGGTGTTTACATATTCAATAAAGTCCGGCTAAAATGTGCCGCAAACATTCTGAAACACCCTGTATGACCCAAGGTTGTAAAACTGTTTCCAAGGAACTATACTAGCTCAATTTGTTAGTTTTTATCACATATTAATTTTTAAGTAATATAACTGTTTCCATGGACACGAGTTCGCTAAATAGTTTATCTTTATCAGCTCTATATCGTGGTCCAATTCACTCCACCCCGATAACTGGAAAATTTGGTAATTATTGGTCTCTTGTTGCATTTTGCAGTATTGTCATTATTGCATTCTGTTGAAATACTTCTAGATTTTCTGTCTCGCCAAAAACGAATCGAATAATTCTATTAGGAAAAAATCGAATTAACAAGAAAACATTTTAAATTCGTAAAATAATCTAAAATACCTACACACTTACGGATCCAGATGGGGGCTTAGAGGACTGAAGCCCTACAAGAATGTTTTCATCAACTCCTCATAACCAATAGGTTCACTAAGAGAGGTGCAGAATAAACAGTTATGTGTAGAATTACTTGATATATTCATTAGCTTAAATATGATGCATAATAATGCATTTACATGGCTAATCGCCCCCAAAATTCAGCCCCCTTTCCAAAAAATATTTCGGCCTCCCCCGAAATCTCACTCTGGATCGGCCACTGTGCCTATAATATTTAAATATTTATCTTGTTAAGTAAATTATCTACATTTTACAATATAAAATAGTATATTAAGTGATGCGAATAAGATATAACTGATGCTCCAACGTCTTCAGAAGCTCTTGTGCCGCCCCCTGAAACACGACGCCCGGGGCTGAACACCTACACTACGTCACCGCATACAGGCATACAGACATACAACAAATGTGAAGATCACCTTCGTTGAGACTCATTTATCTCGATCGCAGGACAGCTCTGTCATATTTGTACATTATTTTTGATGAGATGCTAATGAGTTGTGACATGTTGACAGTGCTTACAGCTACTGATGAAGATTGTGTTTCTAATTGTGACAGGCATGTTCGCTCCTTGACGTGGACCTGCTCTGAAAGAGCTTCAAATAAATCTGACTCGTCTGAGCTTTTTAGAATGCTGTCTCCAGGCTGATCTGAATTCAGTGTGTCGCACTTTAGGTCACAATTTGATGTTTAAAAATCTTAATGTATCAGTCCAAAAGTCGTCATTAGTCCGTCAAATCAACCGTTTGTGAATGTGCTTACTTTTTAATACAGTTGTTCATTAACAGTATCTTACAATTTACAATTTATTTACAATATTTGTAAATAAATCAATTAAATATGACCTATTTTGACGTGTTTTAAACAGTGCGTTAACTTGATATACATATTGAAATCGTTTGAGCTTTGAGCAATGACATATGGCGTTAATTAATCCGAATAATCAGATGTTGTTTCACGCCATAACTTCTCAATATTCAATTTAGAAGATATGTCGAATCGAATAAACATAAAGATAATATGATAATATGATAAAGATAATAATAAAGAAAATATGTTTTACCTATGCCATATATTTTCCATGAACCCAACTTTATGTCTTGCAGGAAATAACTTGTATGAGTAAATATTGAATTACAAAAAGCTTTGATATTACGTCGTTTGCAGCGATATCTATTTCATATTGGCATAAAAATCCAGGGTATAAGGACCGCTGAATCAGAAAAATATCCAGATTCATAGGTAGCATGAACAATTTCATGCCTGTTTTATTGTGATATGGCCACAATGTTTTGAACACAAAGTCTTAGCGCTAAACTACACCGGGCAAATCGCCTGGTAGAAGCTGATAGATTGTCACGAATAAAAAGACAACCGTGACAACCGGAAAAAGACAAGAGTGGCAACCATACAAACACACACACAAACACACACACGACAAACTTACATTCAGCTCAAAGCCGGCCACAGCAATTCCATCGGCAGCGCCGCTGCCCGCCAAGCCAATAAAATGACCGCTACCTATATTGCTCGCGAACAACGACGCACCCACCTGTGTATCAGACGCACACACACACACACACTCACATATATATATATATATATATATATATATATATATATATATATATATATATATATATATATATATATATATATATATATATATATATATATATATATGTACAAATAATCGGGCACACACATGTATATACACACATACGTATATACAAAAATGAACACATATACACATTTACACAAACACACACACACACACACATGCACAAGCACACACATATACACACACAAACACACACACACACACAAATACACATAAGCACGAATAACCCCACACACAAGCACACACATATACACACATACACACACCCAATAAGATCGGAATGTATATCATTGACAGAGAGGATTGCTTAGTGTGGGATGGATCAGATAGAAGAGGAAATGACAGTAAATTGAAAAAGACGAGGTGTGTTAGCAATGTGAAATTGTTCAGCTTGCCTAGTAAGTGTGTGTGGACGCATGGAACGGCTTGAGTGCACAAATACTGAATGCAAAGTGTATTGGTAAATTCAAAGAGAGGCTGGATAAAGCTAGATATTGACAATGAGACAGGACAGCTCGAGCTTAGCTCATTTCCTGTAGCTACAAATATGTGAGTACACATGTACACACAAACACACACACGCACATAAGCACTCATACAAGCACACACATACACACACATGTACAAACAGGCAGACACACACACTACGCTAACCTATGAGAAAAGGTTGAATGAGATGAATCTACCAACGTTGGAGAGAACTAGAGAGAGAGATGACTTAATTAACATCTACAGATTCATGACAGCAATACTGGATTAGCAATAAATTGGACTAGCGCAGCAAAACCAACGAGGACGAGGCCATAACAAGAAATTGAGATCAACGAGATATAGAAAAGACATCAAGAAATATACCTTTCCGTTCCGCTGTGTGAATGAATGGAACAGTTTACACAAGACGATTGCAGAAACCAATAGTTTATCGCTGTTTAAAGAAAAACTAGACAAATATTGGAAAAAAGACAGGACAGTCCGAGCATAGCTCATATCCTGTAACACAACTAGGTGAGTACAACTAGGTGAATACACACACACACATACACACACACAAGCACACACACACACAAGCACACACACACACACATACACATTGCTTATATTAGCCTATATACGTATAAAGTGAGATTGGTGAATGGGTTATGTGTAAAAATGATGCGTTATTGTACAAATTGTGTGTTGATTTGTTTTGAGAGATTGAGACAGACATGCAATGCAATGCATTCTGCAAAAAAATGCATTGCAATCCAATATTGTTGCTTCAGTATTGTCGTTGCATTGAATATGCTGTAGTTTTCTTTGCTTTTTGGTTTTGTGTTTGTGTGTAGTGTGGTTTGTGTGTAATTTCGCTATTTGTGTTAAACTTTATATGGGCTAATAAGCTTTCAAGTTTCCAACAGCCCAACATTGTGTGTGTGTGTGTGTGTGTGTGTGTGTGTGATAGTTTCATTGAGCTCTTATTCCAATACAAATATTATTACAAATTCAGCGACATTACGAGAAAAGCATGAACACGCACAAGTAGCATATGGGTTCTAAAGATAGTCTATGGACATTAATGAGATGTATTGGTGGACTCTGTGGGGTGGTGGTAGCAGACCCGCCTCACAAGCGAAAGGTCCGGGGTTCGAAACCCAGGCTGAGGGGAATTTCTTTGGGTTGTGTCATGCATTCTGGGAAGGTGGTCCTCTCTAATACGTCTTTCGTCCTTGTGACGATATAGCATGGAGAGGGTTGGTTCTGCGGTGGCAGCGAGCTGCACGGGGCACACCTGTATGTTCATAAGCTTCGGCTTCTTCCCGTGTAGCAGCTGTCACTTGAGGCCTTTAAACTTTAACCTTTTTTCTTGGACGCATTTCGCGCCAGCCCACAGCCCACATGTGGACAAAATCAGCACGATGGTGCGGGAAAAATGGACGTATAATTGTCAGGGAGCTTACTGAAGGCACTGGGATATCAGTTGGATCTGGCCACGAGATTTCGACAGAAAGATTGACGACGCATCGTGTTTCTTCCTAAATTTCCCTCACTTCTTATGACGCACAAACAAAGAACCTTTGAGCCCAGGTTTGTCAGTGTAAGTGTTTGATAGTCCCGAAGATGAAGGAGTCTTGTCAAGGATGAAAACATGTGAGAAAGCATAGATTTGTGGTTTTAACATTGAAACTAAATAGATTTGGGACGATTGCCGATATTAGGGCAAATGCGACCAGATTGCTGAAAATGCATTCACAAAAAAGCGTACCTGTACTGTTTCAAGAAGTGTTGTTCCGTGATTGCGTATGGTGAGAGAGTGTGTGTGTGTGAGTGTGTGTGTGTGTGTGAGTGTGTGTGTGACATCTTGTAGGCGCGCGTAGGGTGTCATGCCTAGAGATGCGACCTAAAAAAAACCGACGGTTTTTTTTTTAAAAAAACCGTTTTTTTGCCAAAAAAACCGCGACCAAAAAAACACGTTCTTTTTGGTTTTTTTTAAGAGTCATGCAAAGAATTCAAATTATGGAAATGATATATTTGAGATGTTAAATGAATTATTTTTATCAACACATGGGTTATTCATGCTATTAGTGTCCCTATCAAATTGAATTATCATTAAATATGCACAATATAATTGTTATAATGTGTCTGAAAGACCTAATATCATTGTTTGCACGGTACTGTGCGGCACTTCTATGTACAGTACAATTTTGCGTTCAATTATTGAGTTAATCATTGTGTAAGAAAGCAGGGTTTGAGAACCGTTTTTTATGCTAATATCTGAAACTGTTTTAAAAAAAACAACAGGTGGCATAATTTATTTTTATTTTTTACACATTAACTTTTTACTGCCAGAAATTAACTACGTTGGTTATAATAAGTTTCATCATTTCATTCAGCAGATCAATTATTTGCAAATATAAGAGTACAAACACTGCAAATATTTACACAAATACTACGAATATGCACACAAACTTAGTGTCCCTAATGAGACTACGAATAAAAGCGGGTCGCAGTGGCAACGGACCATATTACGGAAATATATTTGATATATTATAGAACGGAAATATATTTGATGTACAAAAAAGTATTTGAACACAAATAACTACATCAAAGAAACCATCATCCATAAAACCAGTTCTAAAAACAGGTTACTAATAAAAAACAGTTAATTTGGTTAAACTTTCCTTGATCTGCCGCCAATTTTTTTCGCATTCTCTACATCTACGAAAACAGTTTTTCCAAAAAATATATTTTGAAAAAAAAACATGGTTTAAAAGAACAGTTTAAATTAAGTGGTTTAACCAGCCGCTTATACGTACCAGCAGGCTACTTGCTATACAAATGTTATTTGAACGTACATCAATCAAATCTATCTTACATAGATACTGTTTTAGAAAACATTGTTTCATAAAAAAGCGTTAGTTTAAATAAACGTTTGTCAAAAAAACACTTGACCAGCCAATTAGCTTGTCTTGTTCTGCTGCCAACATTTTCTGGACCTGTACATTAATAATACGAATTTAAAACCAGTTTGAAAAACATCATTGCATTTTTTCATAAAAAACATGGTTTCTTTTAAAAAAAACATTATTATTCAATGAATTTGTTTTGTTATGCTGACAAATTATTTCAAATATCCACATAATTAAAACCATCTTTAAAAACATGGGTTTTCTCAATGAAAAAAAACTTAACCACCGGACCCGGATGCACTTTCAAACAGTCTCCTGAGGTATTTATTGATAAATATTCTTGTTTTTTATACTATTATCAAATTTTCTTTGAAATAAGACACGTAAAGATGTACAAAACATCAATTGAACTCATTTCTATGTACTTAAATCTAACATCCGATGACAATTGGGGCTAATTCTTAAAAAAAAAAAAAAAACTAAAAAAAACATGTTTTTTTGCACAAAAAAACGCAACCAAAAAAAACGTTTTTTTGCATCACTAGTCATGCCCACGCGCGCCTGTGAATACAATTTTAGGTTTATAATTGTATACTACAATTTTAGTTTTCTGTTTTGTTACAGGTGTATACATTGTTGGGATAAATATATGCGCTCTAGAGTAGAATATTTTGAAGGGTACCTAAACCTGCAACTTCTAGTTGAAGTAAATTTTGTTATATGACTTCAGTTCTTTCAACAGATTTCGTACATACACATAAACAACATAATTTTTTTACATATAAAATATTTTCACCAAATTCATCATGCATTAAAATATATTTTCATGTTAAACACTTTTTTCTTTTAATCTTCCTTTTTTCCTTATTTCCTCCTTCTTAAAATTGTTTTCTCTGTCTTGCCTTCTTTAAGAATTGTTTCTTCACTTAACTCATCTTTTACTTTTTTCATTAACATTTGTTTGCTTTAAAATATCTTTATTTTTTATAATCACCATTTATACATTTTATTTTGTTTAAGCGGTTTGTTTAAGGGGTTTGTATTTTGTTTTGTTTTCATTTATTTGAGGGGCAATACTCCGCTTGAGTTAGTGCCTATGCACAACGTTTTCATCTCTTGAAATTGAAAATAACTCACAGGCAGCCAGTGCATGTTCTTCGAAGCCAGAAAATATCCGCTCAGATTTCCACGTGATTTTCTCGAACTCTGAAATAGAAATCCAATCAGCATTTAGAACACAAGTTCAGAAAGACATCAACTATAGATAACAACCACAAAATACATATATTTGGCTTGCACTCAGGCAGTGGTTCTCAAACTAGGTTCGACCGAACCCCAAGAGTTCGGTGAGTCAGTTTCAGGGGTTCGATGGTTTGGTTCACCCAGTCGTATAATTCGTGACGTAAAGCTCTGCTTGGTCATCATTGACTGCAGCTAATCACGCCACATCGCTTGGTCTTGATATCTGTGCTGCAAGCAACTCGGTTCACTCAGTAGTAGCCTACTTGTGTCACTGTCTTGATCGTACGTGATTTGTAATTTTGCATATAATACTTAAAACACGAAGGGTTCGGTGGATGCATGTATGGAACTTGTGGGGTTCAGTTGTTCAAGTAAGGTTGAGAACCACTGCATTCAGACCTTGTTAATGCGAGCATTTTGCCGACAGGCCAAAATATCGTGAAGTACCAACAACTAAAAAATATTCATTTTTAACCCCAATTAAATGAGGAGATGACATAAATGACATAAATGAAATTTTTCGGATTTGTTTTCTGAATGAATGCCGATTATATGTCATAATTTGTAGTTTACTGGTTGGTTTTTTGGAGTAGCATTTCTAGTTATTCTAGACAATCCCATTCATCCTATAAACGTTCGACAATCAATCGGAGAAAATCACTTTACGGAGAAAATTGTTGATTTATTTGACAAGAAGCGCTGCCCAGCACTCCAGCTTGTGATTGATGCTGTTTTTTTTGCAAATCCATGACTCATCTATTCCATTGATTCTACATCTCCATCTATATAAATAGAAGTCTTACCTATGTTGCTCTGGGCTTCTATGTTATGATCACTGTCAACTCACCCATACGCCGACCAACAGAACGAAGACAAAATACACGACAACCACTAGAATATCGGGCCATTGCAGACTGCCCAGAGATGATGAATCTCCCACGTTCTCGGAAGCCATGTCGTTCGGCTAGGAGTAGGCACTGCAATAGACAAGATCAACGAGGCACGACCTGATCTGCACGACTGCAAATCACCTCACGTAACTGGCTCGGAATTCCCCAGATGAGCAGCCAAGCGGTGGATTCTTATTTCTTGCTAACCGGTACAAGTACGGTTGCAAGTACACATGGGTACAAAGCTAAGCGCGTTTGTGTGTATGTGTGTGTGTGTGTGCGTGTGTGTACGCCTGTATAACATACAGATTAATGTCTGTTAATGCACACCTATCTCTCTCACTCTTTCGAATGTTCTACAGAACAGCACGCAGAGAACACACACACACACACACGCACGGACGGACACACACGTGCTCGCGCGAACAAAAACATACACCTTATTCCTTTCGCAAGTGTTTGCACGTAAAACCAGCTTGATCGCCCGAGGCAAGGTCACGTGACGTCACAAAATCGTCATTGACTGCGCTTTGGCGCTGAATCGGTGGAACACCCGATTGGATGTAGCACGTATCAAATACAATGCACGCACAAAGTATAAATGCTTGTTTGCGTGTACATATGTGCACGTGTGTGTATGTGTGTGTGTGTGTATGTGTGTGTGTGTGATTAGCACATTGTCAGCTGTTGCATATTGGCTGTCGAAAGGCGTAGAATGTTATGTTACCGCTGATTTCGTCAACAGTAGATTATTGAACTTATTGGGCTTAGAGATATTGCTGATTATAGACACGATTCAAACAATTGCACAAGCTGTGCTATTATGGCAATCAATAGATTTTTGGGAGTTTGTATCTCCATATTTCTTCCAGTCAATGTCTGAAAGTATCTAGTATGAAAATTATTAGCTGTTAGCTCTCGTTAAAAGTATATTCTGAATCAAACTGAAACTGAATTTTGAAATTCCTCGAATTATTTTTTAATACTGCGTCTTTTTAATAGTATTATGTTGATTATTTGAGCCAATAAATTCAGTTAGCCTCCAAAAAATAGTATCGTTTTTATAATTTTATCCACTAGAGATAATTTGTATGAATGCATAATGTATGTATCAATTAAATTAGTGTATTTGTTCTGATATCATATGATTTTCATAGGCGAAAATACGCGGGAATTTCGACGGAATGACACACACAAAATTTTGTTCAGAATCACATAAACGGAAAATGTTCAGGATGAAAGTATTTCAATCAATATAGAAGATTAGCAAGCATCTATTGATACAACGTATCACCTTTATTTGAAATACTCGCTTGAGAGACATGTAGCGTTCTCTATACTAAATTGACTGCAAATGGTATAGAGGTCGTTTTGAATTCGGCCATGAATGGAGATACATCAGAATAATACAACAATTGATCAAAATAAATATAAATATAATTACAAATATAAATATCAATATAAATAAATCTTTATTTAATCATTGTGGATGCGAATTGAGTATTATGTTTTATGTATTATGTATGAGTATTGAGTTTAAAGGTCCTAAGTGACAGTGTGGCGTAAAACATCTATATAATTTTGTGTTTTCTTGTAATTCTATTTTTCATGATTCGATGTGCATGTTTTAATAACTTTGCGTTAACGCATTTGCGTTGATCAATGATTTTGCGTGAGTCATGCCGTATATTTGCTATGCGCGCCGGTTCGAGAATGTTCTAGAACCACGCGATTATACCTCATGTGTGTACGTATAAAAAGGCGCCTGTGTTTCGCATCAGTGGCAGATACGCTGAACATTTCGAGTCTGGCAGAGCTACTCTCTGTGTCTCGGTAGTTTGGCGTATTCTGTCACTCGGGTATTGCACAACGCTAGAGTGAAGTGGGTATTCCAACTGTTCGCTCATTCGTTGTTCGCCCGCTAAGGCTAATATCACTAGCATTGCTTTAGATATTAGCCCGTGGCCCTTTTCAGAGAGTGACTACACCTCTGTCTGGAATTGTCGCCCATTTCTGCATTTTGTAGTTGCACGTTTGCACGTTATTGTAACTGTGTGCACTGGGCTTACGCAGCATTGTTGCTCGCTGCGCATATTTACACAGTGGCCCTCTGCGCCTATTTTTACTTGTGTGTATAGCTGCGCGTATTAATTGATTGTATTGCCTGCATATTGCACTTGTATTTTCTGTATTGTACATGATTTTATGATGTATTGTTATGTGTTATGTACTGTTAATGTATAGTAAATATGTCTGAAACTACAGCATCTGTGTTGCTTTTGGCGAAGTTGACCAGTAGCGCAACAACAGCTGCTACACGGGAAGAAGCCGAAGCTTATGAACACACACAGGTGTGTCCCGTGCAGCTCGCTGCCACCGCAGAACCGACCCTCTCAACGCTATGACGCCACAAGGATGGAAGACGTATAATAGAGAGCCACCTACCCAGAATGCATGGTATTATTATTATTATTATTAACGTTCATTTTCATAGCGCACATTAAAACACACGCGCGAAAAGACGAATCTTGGTGCAAAAATATAAACAAATAGGTAAGACACGCCGCTTAGGGAAAACAAACATGCGGACAATACACACACACCCAAACGCACACACACACACACACACACACACACACACACACACAAACATACTCATGCACACACACCGCAAAATTGAAACATGGCAGTAAGAAAGAGCAAAAAAAATCAACAACAAATACCTTATAGTAAATATATCAAGCGAGACGGGTACGGTATGACGGCTCAGAGCGAAGCGTAAGGAGTAAGAGAGTGAGAGTCATGATCAAAAGATTTATCAAAGAGATGATTGCGCAGAGAAGAAGAAAACGATGATAAGGATGTGGAGGAGATAACATGGGAGGGAAGAGAGTTGTACAAACGTGGAGCATAGAAAGGGAAGGATTTACTAGACCAGGTAGATTCATTGAGGGCTCGTGGACAGGATAAAGGAAGTGGATGACGGGAAAGAAAGTTATTAGAGAGTGTAAGAAGCTGCGAGAGATATGTAGGTTGCCGGGGGTCATGCAAAAGTTTATAAACAAGACAGCAAATTTTAAAGTGGATGCGAGAGATGATCGGAAACCATCGAAGTTTGTAGAGATAGGGTGAGGTATGACGAAATTGGGAAGGAGAAAACACGAAACGACAAGATTTATTAATGACATGTTGCAGGATTTTCAGAGAGAAGCGAGGTACAACGCATGACTGATATCTGGTACCATTTACCCAACAACAGCAGAATTTGGATTATGGTGGTTTGAGGGTTTTTAGAAATATAATAATATTCATACATCTAATAATGGGACCAACATACTAATTCCGACGCACATTTCTGTAAAACGAATGATTGTTAGGTGTATTTACGCAGGTTTGTTGTCGGGGGTATAGCTCAGTGGTAGAGCATTCGACTGCAGATCGAGAGGTCCCCGGTTCAAACCCGGGTGCCCCCTGTCTACTTTTTCATCTTCAAACCCTCTTTCGATACCTTTTCTACAGCTATTTACAAGCTTTTTCTCATTTAAGACACGTCATTGTACTGAACTATATATCACCTATTTTTATCAACAAATATTAAGTTTCCGATATTTTATTATCAATATTATCATGATTATTATTAGTATTTTTATTATTGAAATCCGTGATCAATATGGAAACGAATATTTAGGAACCAAGGGCTGCTTGTAACCTAATTTTCTCAATTATTTTTCCTCAATTATACTGGGAGCCCCAATTATTGCCTTGGACGGGTGGTTATGCGAGCTCGTTACCACTCTCATAACGGTACAACTCACAAAATCATCCATGTTTATGCCATGTTTTATTAAGCCTTCTTGCGTCTGAGCCCAAGTGTCCAGTTCCTATCGGTTGTGTTTTTGCTTATTTGGCGAATTGAGTTTTTATCGTTACAGAGTGAAAGTACTTCGTAGCCAAATTTGTAATGCTCTCTGTGTCAAAAACTTACAACACAATTAAGCTGGCATGAAAGTGCATGTGTGTGTATGTATGTGTGTATGTTTGTATGCGTGTGTGTGTGAGTATGTGTATGTGTGAAATCATGTTTGGTTTCAGATATCACTGTATGTATGTGTGCGTGTGTGTATATGTGCATGTGTGTATGCGTGTGTGTGTGAGTGTTTGTGAGTGTTTGTGTATATCTGTGTATGCGTGTGTGTGTGAGTGTGTCTGAGAGAAGTTAGTGGGTGTCTGTCTGTAACCCACATACGATACCTGTTGATTATGTGTATGTGTGTATGTGTGTGTTGTGTGTATGTTCATCTGTAGGTGTATGTGTGTGTGTGTGTGTGTGCGTGTCGGTGTGTAGCCTGTAGAATATACATGACTGAAAACAAAAACCAGTTAAAGACAACTTTCTTGACCATATCCGGCTATCGTCCGAAGCCAACCTATGCAAAATCAAGAAGCATAGCAATGCACAAATACAGTGGTTCTCAACCTTATGGGAGCTACTGAACACCACAAGTTCCATACACGCATTCATCGAACCCTTCACGTTTGAAGTATTTTAAGAAAAATCATAAATCACGTACGATCAAGACAGTGACACAAGCAGGCTACTATCGAGTGGACCGAGTTGCTTGCAGCACAGATATCAAGACCAAACGATGTGGCGTTATTAGCTGCAGCCAATGATGACCAAGCAGAGCTTGACGTCACGAATCTTACGAGAGTGGGTGAACAGCCACAGTATTTAAGTCTTGCATCGCTTCACCTTTTTATTGGTGCAACGCCAGCTTTGCAACGAGGCGAAATGAAAGTAAAGCTATAGTTGACAGATTGCGGTTTAGCAATAGTATATATAGAAATAAAATACACACCCATTGGGTTACCACATTGGTATATGAATACCCAACAAAAACATACTCACATTGGTTTAAACGCACGCTTAATGATAGCACAATAATAGCACGAGTGAGGCTAAAAATATCACTAAATCAATCAGTCAATCTATCAATCAATATATTACGTAAAATTCCGCAGAACTGGTTTTGCATTCAAACACTGGATTCAATTAGAGATTCTGTTTACAACGCTTGAGCCCCAGTAGAAGATTATGAGGCAATTAGATAGAAACAATCAGAAAATCAACAAAATGAAATCTAAAGGCACATTTTTCGAGCAAAGAGAAACAAATAATCAACACAAAAAGAGTATATGCTGAAAGTCACGCGCAAGTATAATAAAAGCAAAAACCTCAGTAAAAAGTATGTGACGTACAAATTACAGTGGAAACAGCTGAGTCATGAGTCATGTACCGAGTGACTCATAGGTCAAGTACCGAGTGACTCATAGGTCATGTACTGAGTGACGAAAAATGAGTCACCAGGTGGCGATGATTTCTCCGGCTAGCTCATCCACTCGTATTCAATGATTGCAAAATCCCATAATCACTTGATTAAGTTGACAATGAAAGAATTGCAAGCACTGACTCAATGATGCAATATAATGTATTGTTAATGGTATATTATTGCAATGCTCTGCTGTTGCAATTCATTGTGCTTCCAATGGTGTCTTGCTTTGATAACAGCTATAACCAGAAACTCTGTTAAGATCAGTGGTTTTTAACCTGCGGGGAATTCCCCACTGGTGGGAATGTAAACGTTGCCAAGTGGGAAGCTAAAGGTCGGACAGAACAGGACAACTATGTGTGTTTTATCAATTCAAATACGTTTATTTTTGTTTCTAATGACCTCTTGACATTTACTCTGATGTAACTACTTAATTTATTGAATTTATCAGCGCTGTTGTGGAAAATGAAGAGCAAGTTCAGAAGTTTAAGAAGCTGGGAATCAGAAATAAGGGTCAAGAATAACGGGTATAGAAAATTCACTCCGGAAATGCGTGCTGTGTATAAAACTGGCTTCTCCTTAAAGTAATACCCTTCCTTTATAACAAACAAACAAACAAACAAACAGATCGTTATATTTCCTTATTCTTTCAGTTCCCATATAAAGTTCAGTTCCCATATTTTCAGTTCCCATATACCCTTTTCAATTGTATTACTGTATATTCTTTTGGATTTACTCCGAACATTGCGTGTATCTGCTAAGGTCAAAATATGCGTACTGAATTCAACAAAAAGTCTAGCATATTCTTCAATTCAGCTGTATAGTAAATGAGGAATGCTTAAACCTATGTTTTCGATATTTGTGTCCGTTTGTGCATGTGTGTACATGTGAACATGTACATGTGTACATGTACATGTGTACATGTACATTTGTGTAAAATGCAATTGCTGTAAAGACTATCAGAAACAAGTTAATGAGGAAAATATGCAAATATCTCTAAATTGTTTCCTGAATTTGCAATTTTAAAATGAAATTCGCTTCTAATAACTCTCCTAAGAATTGAATAATTGTACCACTAATAGATTTAGCGTCGTCAAAATCAGTGGAAAAAATTATAGCCACAATATTTTTTCCCCTAAAAATATTTGGCCTATAATTTACGTACGTGTGTTTGAACGAGTGTGCTTCTAACCAATGTTGTCTTATACGTCTTGCACTATCTGCGGATAGCGCTGTTTCATTCGGGCATCGTTGTTGTGCAAGCTACGATCAAAATTCCGACGTTGATGACGCCTTCTCGCCTATTTAATGCCCGCACGACCTTGCCGCTGCCACGCCCACTGATGTGACGTCACGCCGACCAATGTGCATGTGAGGCGCGCATGTTTGTGTGCGCGTGTGTCGCAGCAGGTGAGTCGACACAGGTTAATGCAGTTTGATCCAGGTGATGTGGTATGGTGTTGGGGCTCTCTTATGCGTTCTTGCATTGCCGAGTCCACGTTGATTAGAGGTCTTTCACAGCGCCAGAAGCGTGTCCGCTGGTTGAGTTTTGTGTCGTCCATCTCGCTGTGGTGTTGGCTTTTGCGATTGAACGGCTGAATTCTGAGCTGAACTGCAGTTTGTTGTCAGCTGCGCCTGTCTGTGATCGACCGCAAGCACGGTGAGTGGGCCCCTTGTTAATTACACTTCACTAATGCAGTGACTCTTAAACTGGCTGGAGGTACTGAACCTCACAAGCTCCATACACGCATTCATCGAACCCTTCGTGTGTGAAGTATTATATGAGAAAAATCACAAATCACGTACGATCAAGACAGTCACACAAGTAGGCTACTACTGAGTGGACCGAGTTGCTTGCAGCACAGATATCAAGACCAAGTGATGTAGCGTGATTAACTAAAGTCAATGATGACCAAGCAGAGCTTGACGTCACGAATCATACGAATGGGTGAACCAAACCGCCGAACCCCTGAAACTGACTCTCGAAAATACTTGTGGTACGATCGAACCTAGTTTGAGAACCACTGGATTAATGCAATGGTTTCCGCATAATGTTCTTAGGCTGTGTGCCGCAATGCGATTTAGATTGATTGTCAACGGCGGACAAATTTGTATGCCAAGGATTTTCGTATCTATTGCACTACAGTGAACATCGGCGTAGATTTGTGTCGAGGCTCGGGGGGATGACAGTCATCATGCATTAGTGTTCAAAGTTGACTCAGTTGGCCAATTGTGTGGTACCCTCCACTATTTTCAGCCTATTCAATTACAATACACATACCCCAATGAAAATTGTATTGCGTAATATAAGTCCTCACATATTTATAATTTCTTGCATTGTTGGCCTATTGTCATTTGCCTTCTATGCTGATTTTGATGACAATATACCCAATGAACTGAACTCAGCAGAATTATCGGGGAGCATAATTGCATATTCATACCCCCAGCCAATTCGTCGGGGGGTATATACACCCTCATACCCCCTAGGATTTACGCCAATGACAGTGAACACCACACTGTTAGGCCAATCCATTTGCAGGGTAAGCTCGTTGTTGGTCCTAGCAGAGATGTCATAAATGTATTAAAGTGTTACGGGCTCTGCGAAAGCCTTACATGGGACATCCTTGAAAAGGGACCACGGACCATGATATATTACGTAAGATGACGGAGGCTACCAAGCATCAAGCTCCCGGTCGGCGGGCGGTCTTGAGTTCTGGATCGGAGTAAATGCTACGAAATTGATGGAACTAAGCAGAGCCGATGCAAGGTCTTATGACTCCCACCCCAAAGGCAATATTTGGGGTCAACATTTTAAAGACACCACCATAGTAATATAGGTCCGGTTTTGGGAAAATGCAGTTACGAGTAGTCCCTCGGTCTCCTGGGGACTTACGGTACTTTTATGCGCTACGTTATGATACATTCCAATACCCTGCGTGAGACAACACCACTTCAAGACTCGCCCTCCCTGCCGGAAGGTGCGGGGACGGCTGATTCGGCTCTGGACCTGAGGCGCAAACACTGTCAGAATTGAACTACCAGAGTTGACCTTACTTATTGGTATTGAAGCAGGCCAATAACTTTTCAACGTCGATTTAACGTGGCCTTTGAATTGAATTGCTATTTTCTCGGGATGTACGTTTACACGTTTTCATGCCAGAATGAATTTGAAGACGATGTATATTCGACCGACCGTATAACCTAGGCCATAAAGCCAACACCTGCTTGTGGTGAGGACATAATAGCTGCGCTTTTATGGAGAGCGAACACGTATGGAGGAGTACGAACGCAATTGCTGGCGACAAGTGGCACCCATCATCCAGTCATCTGTGAACCAGAGTCGTCAACCCGTGTCTTCCACTGCCAGTGTAATTATTTAGCTCTTGTAAATGTCAAGCTCAGGATTTGTGACAGTGTCGGCGTCAGGATGTCTCCGGTAGGGGCTAAGGGGAGCTAAGGAAACAATGCGATGGCTTAGCGAAACATGAAGAATTACACTAGAAATATTCAGGGTCAGGGTTTTTGGCAGTGGGCTCAGGGGGCTTGCACATTATGTGGGAGGAGAAGTTCAGGCCCTCCAAGCAGCCTTGGCGCCGCCACTGATGTGTCAGTTGTTTCATGGCTGTTGAACGTTGTGTTCCACCGTAGAAACAGTGACAACCAACAGGGTGACGATATCTGGTCGCCGTAAGAAATGTTTTCGCCACTTTTTTCTACATCCGGAATACTCGCATGAGAGAAAAATTTCAGCCAAAAGATATTGCTTGCTTAGTATTTGAGCCAGTGGCAGCGTCAAGGTGGACTTGGAAGGCTGAAGTCCTCCCCAAACATGTGCCAAGCAACCCTCCTCAAGTCCTCCGAAAAATCCTGACCATGAACATTTTGAATCCAGTTCCTCATGTTTCGCCAAGACCCTGAATATTTTTCATTAGTTCCCCAGCCCCCCACGAAAAAAAATCCTAGCGCTGAGAAGGTGCAGTGTCTGAGACATATGACACTAGACATAAGTTGGTCCAACGTTCACAAGACGAAACAATCTATCGTGTTTTCCATGTGCTCGATTATTTCGGAATTGTCTACAAAGCGAACTCTTCATTTTTCACAACCTCTCAATGAACCAATTCTTTGTTTCTTACAACAGCGCTAACAAACCCAATACATTCAGTTGTTCCACGAAATTAAAAGTCCGGTAGTCACCATAAACGAAAATAAACAAATTCAGATTGATAAATACAAACATTTGTCCTTTTGTCCGAACTTTAGCTTCCCACTTGGCAACTCTTCCACTCCTACCAGTGGGGAATTCCCCACATGTTAAAAGCCACTGCTCTAGAATCTTCGACCAGAACGCTGGCACATATTTCACCGATAGAGTTGCCACTATATCACTCATCAAACTCTTCACGAATATGATAACAATATATGCGGAACATCATAGCATACACAAGGAAGTTGACTCGGTCGGCTCAGATCTGACCGAGTTAATCATGCAGGCTCTCTGCTGTACCTGTCTATGCACCTGGATGATTAAGCGTTATTCCAGACGTATACAGGAAGTGTATGATAGCCGTACGACCAAAAACAAGGCTTCTTGGCTCCGCCTGGATGTGTATGTGTATGTGTGTGTGTGTGTGTGTGTGTGTGTGCTTCTATGTTCCCAAGTCACGTGACTACAAGTTGAGCTGTGTCACCAAGGTCACCACCAGAGTTGTATGTCTGTGTGTATGTTGCACCTGTTGGTGTGCATGTGTGTGTGTGTGTGTGCGTGTGTGTGTGTGTGTGTTTGTGTTCAACATATGTCAACATCATTCAGGGCGCTTCCTGCCTACCTGCACGGACACACACACACATCCCGACACACGCACACACATACACATACACACACATAGACCCATACAACTATTGTGTATACAGGTGCATTCATCTTTTGCAAAGTCACACACAGACACACACACACACACGCACGTACATTCATTCACAGAAAGATACACGTATCTAGATACAATAATTGGTATCACTTCCTCATCTCTAAAAAAGCAGTAGGCTACTGAAAATTGATTGTAATTTGAAAGCAAATCAAATATATCAAAAATTCATGAGTACATGCATAACACACACACTTATATATAATGGAATTATTTGAAAAGGTATACTTGACAAATCCTATGTCTTCTGTTCGCTGGTCCCCATTTTTGTGTTATTTTTTGGCAGATAAAATATATTAACTTACTTATTATACAGTTATTTGACTAGACTGTCTCACATTTGTTTGTATAATTGAATAGACTTCGAGCTTGGAGATATTCAAAGACACTATTTCTGATATACAGCATTGAAGGGGAAATGCGTTTTGTTAGTATCTGAAGCGATAGCTAAACTTAACACTCAAATCAGGTTCAGACAA